>AWOL01S0018024.1:114923-145141 GCA_000715115.1 Nicotiana otophora
TATATATATATATGTGGTATTAAAAGGTTCTCCAAAACTTGTATATGATTAAGAGCTGAGATTTGTATGGGATGGTGTTAGGACTTGTAGTATTCCCACGTCCTTAATAATTCTACATTTCAGTTTCAGTGGGGTCATGGAAATAATTTCAGAATAGTCGGGGTGCTCCAGTAAGTTCTTTTAATGCACCACCGGCACGGGGTTCCTATAATGGTTATTCCAGTTATCCAGCACAAACTCAGTATGAGCAGCCGAACCCGCAAAGGGGTTGTTATCAGTGTGGTGATACTAGGCACATCATGAGAGATTGTCACAGACTTGGGAGAGGCGGATTTCATCAGAATACTCAGGCTACATGCTTTATTCCAGTTACTACCCCACATGCACAGTCAGTTAGGGGTGGAGGACAAGCAGGTAGGGGGTGCCCTAGAGGGGGAGGCCCGACCCATTGATATAATTGATATTGTATGGTTGAGGCCGCTACACCAGATTGTCGTTACAGGTATGATTTAATTTGTAATAGAGAAGCACTGTTCTTATTTGATTCAATGTCAATTATCGGGGTGAGACCTCCTATCATGCTCCATGTATAGTGAGTTAGTGATTTTGTACACCACTCACGTGTTTATCCCTGTTGGGAGATAAACTTGATTACAATTCACTAATATGTAATAGTTGTGGTTATTAAAGTACCATATCCCACTTGCTTGCATTAAGGTGAATTCACTTAGCCATGATCACTCACTTGTTTTTGTGGTATCATTAGTGCCTTTTATCTATTGTGTGGCATGGGGAAGTCTTGAGTACCCATGGCTTTGGAGTGCAACACTTGTGCATTTTAGATCAAAAATTGTGAAGTCTTGTACATTGAGCTTTCGGTTTTAAGTGTGGGGTCATTTTTCACCCGCGCGACAACCTTAGGCGGATTTGTTGATTCATTCACACTTTCAGGCTTATATGTGTTGCAGGTTTCTATGGAAAGCAAGAGCAAGTGAATAGGATAGTCCTCCTCCACTGCCCCTGCGCCCAAAACGCGCAAGCAAGGAGAAGGATCCTCGAGGAAAGCTAAAGGAAAACAAGTTGCCGAGGGATCACAGCAGGCACCATTAGGAGCGCGACCTCACTTGAATTTAAGTACTGATGAGGTGATTGCATGGCATAGTTGATGATGTTAGCCCGTATCTATCATTTTTATTTTTTTCACTATTGAGGGCTATAAGTCCAAAAATGACTTTCTATTACTCATTACAATGCGTTTTGATGTGATTTTGGAATAATTGATTTCAATTTTATGAATTATATGCCCTATTTGTATGGGGTTCATTATGTGTTGTGAAAAAAAAATGATTTACAAAATTTATTGAAAAGAAGAAAGAAGGGAAATTGAAAATTTCAGTTGGCACAATATGCAAACTACTTGTGATTCGGAGTTGAGCATTAGATCCTCGCATTTTTATATGATGTAACATATTTAAACTGGGCTACAAGCCACAGTGGAAGTTATATAAGGACGAGGTCTTTGTGGTGAAATATTAATGAGTTTAAATTCTCCCTTTGTGAAATTTAATTTGTACTATAGTACTAATAGGGAGTTATGCCTGATAGGCTTATGTGATAATTCTTTTACGTGTTTCTGTGCCATAATTGTGATGTAATTATTTAGTTTTAGCCCATGAGGTGAGTGTCCATGTGGCGCTAAATATGACTCGTTAAACCGAGTAAATAATTATGAGGTCTTCATGCCTCACGTGTTGCCGTCAGTGTTGTGAAAATTAGATATGAGATTTTGGTTAAGATGAAATTAATTGAGGATGCTGAAGTTAATTATAAACAGTTATTATGACCAGAGATGTGGTTATAGACATACGTATGATGTGTACGTAGGCACGAGTTGCTACAACCGGTTGAAGCTAATACCGTGTGTTGATGTAAGAAATTTGAAATTGATTGGAGTGTAAGGAATTAGCTTTAAAGCTTATAAGTGTGAATAAAAGAAATAATCTCCACTGAAATGATGTTGTCAGACCCTTGTTAAATTAACGGTGACGTAGAATCACCCGTGAGTATATGTGAAATAATGCACTCAGTAATTTAATGTCATCATAATAATTCTTGGCACGTTCGAGGACGAGCGTATGTTTAAGAGGGGGAGAATGTAACGACATAACTTGTTATTTTAAGAATCTATGCCCCATTTAGCTGCTTAAGGTCCCGAGTAACTTCGTAATACGTATTATGACTTGCGTGTGCGGTCGTTTGATTTTCAGAATATTCAGAATTTAAATTGAAAGAACAATTCTCATTTTTGAAGCATAAATAAAAAACATTGACCAGAGTTTGACTTTTGAGCAAACGACTTCGAAATAGAATTTTGATAATTCTAATAGGTCTGTATGATGATTTTGGACTTAGGCGTATGCTCGGGTTGAGTATCAGGTGGCCCGGGAGTATTTCAGTGCATGTTATTGAAGGTAGGCATTTTTAAAGTTTAAGAATTTCCTAAGTTTGGGTTGAAGTGGATTTTGATGTTATCGATGTCCGTTTGGTATTCCGAGTTTGAGAATAGCTCCGCATGATAATTCTGGTCTTAGTGGAGCGTCGAGATGTGGATTTGGAAGTCTATAGGTAATTTCGGGGTCATTTGGCGAAAGTTGAAAATTTGAAGGTTTTTGAGAAGTTTGACCGAGAGTGGACTTTTTGATATCGGGGTCGGATTCCAATTCCGTAAGTGAGAGTAGGTTCGTAATGTCAATTATGACTTGTGTGCAAAATTCAATGTCAATTGATTTGATTTGATAGGTTTCAGTATCGAATGTAAAACTTTGAAGCTCTAAAGTTCATACAGCTTGAATTGGGGTGCAATTCATGGTTTTGATGTTGTTTGATGTGATTTGAGGCCTCGAGCATATTCGTGTTATGTATTGGGACTGGTTGGTACGATTGGACGAGGTCTCGGGGGCCTCAGGTTTGATTCGAGGTGGTTCCGGGTCAAGTTTGGGTGTTTTGATGCTGTTGGTTGCTAGTTCTGGTGTTGTTCTTCGCATTCGCAAGGAGGCTCTCGCGTTGGCGAAGAAGAATTTTGCTGTTTAGACTTTGTTCATCGTGTTCGCGAAGAGGTTCTCGCGTTCGCAAAGAAAAAAAGTTTGATGTCCGTCGTCTGAAGTTGGAGGATCATATCTCGCAATCTATAAGGAATTTGGAGATGATCCAAAAATAAAAGTTGTAGCCCTTTCTGTCTAGGTTTCAAAAAGGTAAACCATTTAACATTTTCAGTTTTGTACAAAGAGTTATCACTATTATACTAGAGGCTATCTGAGAAGAGTTTGAAAATGGCTGTTGAAGAATTTGTTCATCGCGAACGCGAGGGGAGTATCGCGAACGCGAAGAACAAACCTCTGGGTAGCAGAATAAAGTGTAAATTCATCGCATTCTTCCATTTTTGGACCAAGGAAGCTCGGGTGGGGCGATTTTTCGAGAGTTTTTCAAGGAAAACATAGGGGTAAGAATTCCTAACTTGCTTTTGGTTAAATTACATGAATCTATTATTGTTTTTATCACTAAATTAGTGAGTTGGGTTGAAAATGGTAGAAATCCTCTAGACTTTAATTTAAGATTTGAAGGGCGATCCGTTATCAGAATTTGATAATTTTGGTATGGTTGAACTCGTATCGGAATGGGTGTTCGGATTTCGTAAAAATTTTGTCGGGTTCCAAGGGGCGGGCCCCGTGCTATCTTTTTAGAATAAAATTTTAAGTTGGTATTATATTATCCGGAATTGTGTCTGATGAATTTTAATGAAATTATACAATTAATTTGGATAGATTTGAGTTTTCCGAAAGTTAATTCAAACAAGAAGGCTATTTTAGAATATCAGCCTAACTTCTAAAAGGTAAGTATCTTGCCTAACCTTAAGTGGGGGAATTACTCCTTAGGCATCGAGTCTTATGGGCCATTTGTAAAATGTGAAAAGTCGTGTACGCGAGGTGACGAGTATGTACTCGGGTTTATATGTGCAAAATATATTGGGTTAATGTCTTAGGTATATTGTGTAGTAAATTGGATAACTATTGGCATTTATTAAATTATCTATTTGCCATGCCTCAATTCGCATTTGTAGAATTTATTTTTATATGATAATTTGATGTGATTATTACTTGTATATTTATGTGAATTGCGTGAGTTTGATGATTTGATATTTCTTGAAATTTAATTTTATTATGGATTTTTTATTTGCAAATTAATTAATGAAATAAGTTTAAACCGAGGCGTTATATAATTATCAAGAATTTGGATTAATGAAGGCGTTGCCCTATACTGAGTATTTTCCATCTCTGTTGTTGTTTTGAGGTTTTACACACATGGTGTGGAGTCTTTGGGCTATTTGTTGTGAAATTAATTGATTTTGGTATATCTTTGGAGTTGGTTGTGGCCATTGGGTAAATTGTGATATGAATTGATTTTTGTTATGTTGCCGTGATAATATTCTGTGTAAATTATTTGGTTATTTGTGTTATTATTTTGAGAATATAAGAGTGGCATTTCACTGTTGATATTATATGGGTATAAAAGTAGCATTTCACTGTTGTTATGCATGTTGGGATATTATCTAGGCGGAGCGATAAGGGTGGCTATAAGAGAGATAAGGGTAACTATTATCAGTGATGATATGTGATGATGTGTGGTTATTGCGTTGGTAATTTTCATGTGATGTTGTGATTTTCCTTGTGTTTATTTTTATACCTTGTGCAATTTGTCTTGTTGTTGGTAAATTGATAATAGTCTGATCTATGTTGAAATTGAGAGCTTGTGGTTATTGCCAGGCGGATTATGAAATGAAATGTGGGCACGAGGTGTCGTGAGTAAATAATGATGATATTAGCACGTGAACTGTCCGTGCAGTTGTGATATGAAATGTGGACACGAAGTGTTGTGAGTAAATAATGATGATATTGGCACGTGAATTGTCCGTGCAGTTGTGATATGAAATGTGGGCACGAGGTATCGTGGTTAAATGATGATGATATTTGGCACGTGATTTGCCCGTGCGGTTGTGATAGAGAAATTGGCACGAGGTGCCGTGAAAATATGAAAGTGGGTTGAGACCCGTATTTAATGATTTTGAAATGCTGTGTCACATGGTGACTTTTATTCGAAAGAAATTTATTTGAAAGAATTTAATTTGAAAGAAATTTATTTGAAGGAATTATATTTGAAAGAGATTTATTTGAAAGATATATTTTTGAAGGGAGTATATCCGAAATATATTTATTGGAAAGGATTATATCCTGAAGATTATTATTTGAGAAGTATATAGGCGAAAGATTTATATTTGAAGGACTTGAAAGATTTATATTTGAAGGACTTGATTAATTGTGTGTACTTGTATTTATTATTTGTTGAGCAATATTAATGGTGTTCTTGTTGCCCTGCTGTATATATCATTAGTTGATTAGTGTTTCCATTATTGTAATTTGTTTTCCTATTATGTTTGTATACTATATTGCACAAGGTATTAGACTAGTGAGTGTCTTGACTGTACCTCGTCACTACTTTACTGAGGTTAGTCTTGATACTTACTGGGTATCGACTGTGGTGTAGTCATATTATACTTTTGCACATTTTTGTGCAGTGCCAAGTGTTGGAGATATCGGGCTCGGACATAGTTAAAGTGTGATCGCAAGGATTCAAGGTAGAGTTGCTTGGTCGTCGCAGTCCCTTGGAGTCTTTCCATTTTATTGTACTTTTAATTATTATTCGAACAATATTGAGTATTCAATCCTTGATATCATTCCATGTATTCAGTTAGAGTTCGTGACTCAGTATTACCAGTCTTGGGAGGTTGTTATATTTGTAATTATTTCCGCTGTTGGTTTATATATATAAACAAAATTGGCTTGAATTGTTATTATAATCGGCTTACTTAGTCTTAGAGACTAAATGCCATCACGACGCCTGTGGTGGGATTTTGGGTCGTGACAGGATTGGTTGTCCCCATGTCATGCTATTTTGGATTGTCACGCTAAGACTGTGACGTTGGCGATGCCGGAGTTGCCAAGGATCGAGTGGAGAGGTTCTCTGGATTATGTTCCCAGCAGGGTGATTTCATATTTGAAGGACCAACAGATGGTTGGGAAGGGGTGTTTGTCATATTTGGCCTTTGTGAGAGATGTTGGTGTTGATACTCCTATTGATTCTGTTTCGGTAGTGCGAGACTTTCCGGATGTATTTTCTGCAAACCCGCCGGGTATGCCACACGATAGGGATATTGATTTTTGTATTGACTTGGTGCTGGAGACTCAACCCATTTCTATTCCTCAGTATCGTATGGCACCATCAGAGTTGAAGGAATTGAAAGAGCATTTTCAAGAGCTTCTTGATAAGGGGTTCATTAGGCCTAGTGTGTCGCCTTGGGGTGCACCAATTCTGTTTGTGAAGAAGAAGGATGGTACTATGCGGATGTGCATCAACTATAAGAAGCTAAACAAAGTTACAATTAAGAACAAGTATCCTTTGCCGCGCATTGATGATTTATTCGACCAGCTTCAGGGAGCTAGAGTGTTCTCTAAGATGGATTTGAGGTCTGGGTATCACAATGGTGATTCGGGACTTGGATATTCTGAAGACGGTATTCAGAACCCGTTATGGTCACTATGAGTTCCTTGTGATGTCTTTTGGGCTGACTAATGCCCTAGCAACATTCATACATTTGATAAACAGTGTATTCCAGCCATATCTTGATTCATTTTTCATAGTATTTATTGATGATATCCTGGTGTACTCACGTAGCCAGGAGGAGCATGCACAACATTTGAGGATTGTACTTCAGAGGTTGGGGGAGGAGAAACTTTATGCTAAGTTCTCCAAGTGTGAGTTTTGGCTCAGTCCGGTGGCGATCTTGGGGCACATGGTGTCTAGTGAGGGGATTAAGGTGGATCAAAGAAGATAGAGGCGGTTCAGAGTTGGCCTAGATCGTCTTCAGCTACTGAGATTCGAAGTTTTCTCGGCTTGGCCGAATATTATCGTCGCTTCATTGAGGGCTTCTCATCCTTTGCATCACCTTTGACCAGGTTGACCCAGAAGGGTGCTCCATTCAGGCGGTCGGATGAATGTGAGGAGAGCTTTTAGAAGCTCAAGATTGCCTTTACTACAACTCCAATTCTAGTTTTGCCTTCAGTGTCGGGTTCTTATACCGTATATTGTGATGCTTCTCGGGTTGGTATTGGGCGTGTCTTGATACAAGATGGTAGAGGGATTGCTTATTCTTTGCGTCAGTTGAAACCCCATGATAAGAACTACCATATTCATAATTTGGAGTTGGCAGCCATTGTTCATGCATTGAATATTTGGAGACATCATCTCTACGATGTGTCTTGTGAGGTATTTATAGATCATCGGAGTCTCCAGCACTTGTTCAAACAAAAATAATCTAAATTTGAGGTTGCGGAGATGGTTGGAGCTACTAAAGTACTATGATATTACCATTTTGTATCATCCTGGGAAGGCCAATGTAGTGGTCGATGTCTTGAGTAGAAAAGCGGTGAGTATGGGTTGCCTTGAATTTATTCCGGTAGGTGAGAGACCGCTTGCATCAGATGTTCAGGCCTTGGCCAATCAGTTCATGAGATTAGATGTTTCGGAGCCCAGTCGAGTTTTAGCTTGTGCGGTTTCTCAGTCTTCCTTATATGATTGCATCAGAGAGAGTCAGTATGATGACCCCCATTTGCTTGTCCTTAAGGACACGGTTTAACACGGTGATGCCAAGGAGGTTACTATTGGGGTGATAGGGTGTTGCGGATGCATGGTCGTATTTGTGTTCCCAATGTGGATGGGCTACGTGAGTTGATTCTTGATGAGGCCCATAGTTTGTGGTATTCCATACATCCAGGTGTCGCAAAGATGTATCAGGACTTGAGATAACATTATTGGTGGAGAATGATGAAGAACAATATAGTGGGAGTTGTAGCTCGGTGACTAAATTGTCAGCAGGTGAAGTACGAGCATCAGAGACCGGGCGGCTTGCTTCAAAGGCTTGATATTCCGAAGTGAAAATAAGAGTGTATAACCATGGACTTCGAAGTTGGACTCCCACGGACTTCGAGCAAGTTTGATGCTATTTGGGTGAATGTGGATCGGTTGACCAAGTCGGTGCATTTTATTCCAGTTGGGACTACTTATTTTTTGTAGTGGTTGGCTGAGATCTATATTCGCGAGATTGTTCTCCTTCACGGTGTGACGGTGTCCATCATTTCAGATCGGGGCACGTAGTTTTAGAGAGCAGTGCAACCAGAGTTAGTTATACGGGTTGAGTTGAGTACATCATTCCACCCTCAGACGAACGGACAGTCCGAGAGAACTATTCAGATATTGGAGGATATGCTACGTGTTTGTGTCATGAATTTTGGGGGCTCTTGGGATCAATTTCTGTCGCTTGCAGAGTTTTCCTATAACAATAGCTACCAATCAAGCATTCAGATGGCTCCATATGAGGCTTTGTATGGGAGATGGTGTTGGTCTTCGGTGGGTTGGTTTGAGCCGGGTGAGGCTAAGCTATTGGGTACTGACTCGGTTCAGGATGCTTTGGACAGGGTTAAGTTGATTCAGGATCAGCTTCGCACGGCGCAGTCTATACAGAAGAGCTACGCCGATCGGAAGGTTTGTGATGTTGCTTAGATGGTGGGAGAGAAGGTATTACTTAGAGTTTCACCCATGAAGGGTGTTATAAGGATCGGAAAGAAGGGCAAGTTGAGCCCTCGGTATATTGGGCCTTTTGAGGTGCTTGAGAAGATTGGAGAAGTGGCTTACAAGCTTGAATTTCCGCCTAGTCTATCGAGTGTTCATCCACTGTTTCATGTTTCCATGCTCTGGAAGTATGTCGGCAATCCGTCTCATATTTTGGACTTCAGCATAGTTCAGTTGGATGGTGATTTAACTTATGATGTGGAGCCGATGGCCATTTTGGATCGGTAGGTTCGAAAATTGAGATCAAAGAGCATAGCTTCAGAGTACGTGTAGTGGAGAGGTCAGCCGGTCGAGGAGGCTATTTGGGAGATCTAGCGGGAGTTGCGTAGCAGATATCCACGCCTATTTGAGACTCCAAGCATGATTCTAGACCCGTTCGAGGACGAACGTTTGTTTAAGAGTGGGAGGATGTAACGACTCGGGCGGTCATTTTTAGTATTATAGCCTTGTTCCCCCTATTTATTGCTTATTACATGCTTATTGTTTGTTATGTGACTTTTTGGGGTAGTTGGTTTAGTTCTGGAGATGTTTCAGAATAAATTGTAACACTTAATCCCAAGGTTGGAAGCCTAAGTTGAAAGAGTTGACCGGATGTTGACTTATATGTAAATGACTCTGGAATTGAGTTTTGAGGTTTTGATAGCTCCGTATGGTGATTTTAGACTTATGAGGGTGTCCGGATATTGATTTGGAGGTGTGTAGATTATTTTGGCTTGAATTGGCAAAAATTAGAAAAATAGAAGTTTGGATAGTTGAGAAGTTTGACTAAGAGTTGACTTTATGCTTACTACGCTCGGATTTTGGTTCCGGAAGTTGGAATAGGACCGTTGTTTCATTTATTACTTGTGTGCAAAATTTGAGGTCAATCAAAGTTGATTTGATAGGTTTCGGCATCAATTGTAGAAGTTGGAAATTCATTAGTTTCATTAGGCTTGAATTGGGGTGCGATTCGTGTTTTTGATGTTGTTTGATGTGATTTGAGGCCTCGACTAAGTTCATATCATGTTTTAGGACTTGTTGCTATGTTTGGTTGAGGTCCTAGGACCCTCGGGTGGATTTCGGACGCGAAGGAGGAAGAAGAAGCCTGGGTTCCCACGCGTTGTTCATCGCGATCGCGTGAGGCTGTCTCCGATCGAGTAGGTCAAGGAAATTTAGACACCGCATTCGCGACCAGGTGTGTGCGTTCGCGTAGAAGGTTTTTAGGATACTGAAGATTTTGTTCTTCGCGATCGCGAAGGAAATTCCGTAATCGCGATGTGTAATCTCTGGGAACACTGTTAAAATATCAAAATCGAGGGTTTGAACCCATTTTTCATATTTTGAGCTTAAGACCTCGGATTTGGGCGATTCTTGAAGGAATTTTCAAGGAGTTGATTGGGGTAAGTGATTCTAACTCGGATTTGGTTGCTATACATGAATCTATCATTGTTTTTACTATTTAATTAGTGTTTTGGGTTAGAAAACTAGGGAAAATTATAGAAACTTCATAGACTTAAAATTGAGGATTTGAAGGTCGAGTTGTGATCGGAATTGAGTAATTTTGGTATAGTTAGACTCGTTGTTGAATGGGTGTTCAAATTTTATAATTTTTGTTGGATTTCGAGGTATGGGCCCGGGGTTGACTTTTTGAGTTGACTTTTGTTTAAGAACTTAGCTTTATCATATAGAATCGATTCTTATAGCTTGTGTTGATTGTATTGAATTGTTTGTGGCTAGATTCGAGGCGTTTGGAGGGCGATTTGCGAGGCAAGGGCTTATTGGAGTAGAGATTTACATGATTTGAGGTAAGTAACACTTCTAATCTTGGTTCTGAGGGTATGAATCCCTGAATTACGTGTTATGTGGTTGGTATTGATGTGACACACATACTAGGTGACAGGCGTGTGGGCATGCACCGTAGGAATTATGACTTGGTCGATTCCGTGGAATTATATAATCATATAATCTTGTTATTATCCACGTATTCTCCGTGTGTTAGAGAAATTGAGATGTGATTCATGTTATAAATCATGCTTCGGCCGTATGCTGGTACTATTGTGACCCATAGAGGTCGTGTTGATTTGAATTACTTGCTTTATTTGTAATTAAGTACTCAGTCACATCTATCATTTTCATGTCATATCTCAGTCTCTGTTGCCATTTATTGATACATCATATCATCATTGTTTGGGTTGATTGTCATGATATTTGGGAGCCCGAGAGACTGGAGAGATTGATGATTGAGTGAGGCCGAGGGCCTGATTGTGAGTGATATTTATGGGATCGGGTTGCACGTCGCAGCATGCTTTATTGATTTATGCCATGATTGACTTATTTTAGCGCTTGGGCGGAATCAGCCTCTCGGGAGTCTGACTTACCAGCAGTGAGTGCAGGTACTTACTGAGTGCGAGTGCAGAGCGATTGTGAGAACTGAGTGACTGTGAGGACTAAGTGATTGAGTGACTGAGAGGACTGAGTAAATTGATACTCTAAGAGTATGCGTATGATTTTATCACTGCGTTGCATTACAGTTGGCATGCATAATTGACATGTAGATATAGTGATGTATTATTCCTCATTTCGGTCAAACCTGGCATATTTCATCCGTATTGAGCTTAAACTATTGAACTTGAAAGCATGTCTATATTTCTGTACTATTAAATTATGTATTTGAACTGTACCTGTTGAGCTCGTCATTGCTTTCAGCCCAAGGTTAGTCTTGTTACTTATTGAGTTCATTGGGTTGGTTGTACTCATACTACACTCTGCACTTCATGTGCAGATCCAAGTACTTTTGGGTATTGCGGCTGCTACCTTTTGGAGATTTTATCTATTGGAGACTATCGAGGTAGTTGTCCTGGCGTCCACAGATCTTGACTCTCTTCTTTTCATTTATTTGTACTATTTTATCTTTCTAGACAGAATTTTTAGCAGTCAGACTATGTTGTCATTTAGATGCTCATGTATTCAGTGACACCCGAATTTTGGGGGATTTTATATTGAGTCGCGGTATTTTCTTATCAGTTATTTATGAGATTTTACTCTTAAGATGATTTTATTATGTTTTCAAATTTAGAGATGTGTGGTTTATTGTGATTGTCAGCTTGCCTAGTATTGCGATAGGCGTCATCACGACATGTGAGATTTGGGTCGTAACACCATGGGCCTATGAAGTTTCAGGCCAATCGCACACCGTCAGTTTTTTTTTTACAAAATTAGCCTGTACTAATACAACAATTCGTGTTGCATGACCCTGAAATGCTATAAAACCCTTAAAAGTCATGACGAAGCAATGCGTATTAGTCACTAGATCATTTTGTATGGACCTATGAAATTTCAGGCCAATT
This sequence comes from Nicotiana otophora, assembly GCA_000715115.1. Lineage (NCBI taxonomy): Eukaryota > Viridiplantae > Streptophyta > Magnoliopsida > Solanales > Solanaceae > Nicotiana > Nicotiana otophora. Next base: position 126,989 of record AWOL01S0018024.1, read on the forward strand.
GGAGTCCGTCAATAGAGTTCTACAAAATTAGCATGTACTAATATATACGAAAAGTGGATATAATCACAAGTTCGTGTTGTATGATCACGAAATACAAAAACTGAACCCAAAATCATGGCAAAACGATGAGTATAGGTTACTAGACCATTTTCAATGGACCTACAAAATTTTAGACCAATAGGAGTCAGTCAATTTTTTAAATAAAATCAGCATGTACTATACACATGAAGAAAGTGTATATAATCATAAATTCGCGTGGCTTGATCATAAAACATCAAAAATAAACCCAAAATGCCAAAACAAGATGCTTGTCATGGAGAATCAATAAGCATTGGTCACTAGGTTGTTTCCTATGGACCTATAAAATTTTAAGAAAATCGGAGTCCATCAATTTGTTTTACAATGAACCCAAAAGTTATAGCGAAGCAATGAGTATTGATCACTAGGACGTTTCTTATGGACCTACAAAATTGCAGGCCAATCGAAGACCATCAAAAACATTCTACAAAATCAACATGTATTATTACACACAAAAAATGGATATAATCACAAATTTGTATTGCTTGACAACGAAACGCCATAAAATGAACCCAAAAATTATGATGAAACAATGTGTTTCAGTCACTAGGTCGTTTCCTATGGACCTACGAAATTTTAGGCCAATTGAAGTCCTTCAAAATAATTCAACAAAATAAATATATACTACTACATACGAAAAAGAGGATATAATTACAAATTCAAGTTGTATGACCACAAGACGACATAAAATGAAACCGAAAGTATGGCAAAGCAAAGAGTATTGGTCATTAGACCGTTTCCTATGGACATATGAGTATTTAGGCCAATTGCAGTCCGACAAAAGAGTTCTACAAAATCACCATATAATAATACATACGAAAAGTCGATATAACCATAAATTCGTGTTGCATGACCACAAAATGCAAAAAATAAAACCGAAATTACGGCGAAGCAATGAGTATTGGTAACTAAGTCATTCCCTATGGACCTACGAGATTTCAGGCTAATGGGAGACTGTCGGTTGTTTTTCCCCAGAAATCAGCATTCACTAATACACACGAAAAGGTGAATATAATCATAAATTTGTATTTTATGACCCCGCAACGCCATAAAATAAAATCAAAAGTCATGGCAAAGCGATGAATATTGGCCACTAGGCTGTTTGATATGGACCTAAAATATTTTAAGCAAATCAGAGTTCGTCAAAACAATTCGACAAAATTAGCATGTATGAATACACACAAAAAAGTGGATATAATCACAAATTCGAGTTGCATGACCACGAAATGCTAATAAATCCAAAAGTCATGGCAAAGTAATGAGCACTAGTCAATTTCTTATGGACCCAAGATATTTCAGGCCAATCAGAGTACGTCAGATGTTTTTACAAAATCAACATGTACAAATGCACACGAAAAAATAGGTATAATCACAAATTTATATTGCATGACTTCGAAACGTCATAAAATTAACCCAAAAGTCATGGCAAAATAATAAGTAGAGGTCAATAGGTTTGTTTCCTATGGACCTAAAAAATTTCAAGCGAATCAGAGTCCATCATTTATTTTTTTTTACAAAATCAGCATGTACTAATACATACGAAAAAATAGATATAATTATAAATTTGTATTGCATGATCACGAAACGCCATAAAATATACCCGAAAAGCATGGCTAGGCAATAGGTATTGATCACTAGGACATTTTCTACTGACTTGTAAAATTTAAGGCCAATCAAAGTTCGTCAATTTATTTTATAAAATCAACATGAATATTGACAGACGAAAAAACGGATAAATCACAAATTCGTATTGCATGACCACGAAACACCATAAAATTAACTCGAACGTCATGAAAAAATAACGATTATTAGTCACTAGGACATTTCCTATGGATCTACGAAATTACGAGCTAATCGGAGTCCATCAGAAATATTCTACAAAATCAACATGTACTAATACACACAAAAAAGTGGATATAATCATAAATTCATGTTGTATAATCACGAAACACCATAAAATAAACCTGAATGTATGGCGAAGCAATGAGTATTGATCACTAGGCCATTTCTTATGGACCTAGAAATATTTAGGCCAATAGAAATTCGTAAAATATATATATAAAACATCAGCATACTAATACACGGAAAAATCGATATAATTACAAATTTGTACTTCGTGACCCCGAACTCCATAAAAATAAACCCGAACATTATATCAAAGCAATGAGCGTTGGTATTAGGCCATTTTCTATGGACCTGTGAAATTTCAGGTCAATCGGAGTCCGTCAAAAAAATTCTACAAAATCAACAAATACTAATACACACGAAAAAGTAGATATAATCATAAATTCGTGTTACATAACCACGTAACGCTATAAAATAAACCCGAAAGTCATGGCAAAGCAATGAGTGTTGGCTACTAGGCCATTTCCTATGGACCTATGAAATATCAAGCAAATCGGAGTCCGTCAATTATTTTTACAAAATCAGCATATACTAATAAACATGAAAAGTGAAATAATCACAAATTCATGTTGCGTGACAACAAAATGCCATAAAATGAACTCAAAAAATATGGGAAAGCAATGAATATTGGTCAATATTTTCTATGGACCGGCGAAAATTCAGGTTAATTGGAGTCTGTCAAAAGAATTGTACAAAATTAGCACGTACTAACACACACAAAACGTAGATATAATCACAAATTTATGTTGCAATACCACGAAATGCTAAAAAATAAATCGGAAAGCATGGCGAAGCAATAAGTATTGGTCACTAAGCCGTTTCCGATCAACTTACGAAATTTCAGACAAATCGAAATCTGTCAAATAACTTCTACAAAATTAGCATGTAGTAATAAACACGAAAAAGTAGATATAATCACTAATTCGTATTGCATAACCACGAAAAATCATAAAATGAACCCGAAGATCACGGCGAAGCAATAAGTATTGTTCACTGGACCATTTTTATGGACCTGCGAAATTTCAGGCTAATCGGAGTTCGTCAAAATTTTTTACAAAATCAGCATATGCTAATACATACAAAAAAGTGGATATAATCACAAATTCGTATTGGATAATCACGAAAAGCTATAAAATGAACCCCAAAGTATGGAGAATTAATAAAATGGCCACAAGGTTAATCATATTAATCATAATGCGTCAATTTATTTCTACAAAATCAGCATGTGCTAATACACATGAAAAAGTGGATATAATCATAAATTCGTATTGGATGATCACGAAATGCTATAAAATGAACCCCAAAGTATGGCAAAGCAATGAATATTGGCCACAAGTCATTTCAATGGACCTACAAAATTTCAGGCTAATCGGAATCTGTCAATTGTTTTTACAAAATTAGCATGTACAAGTACACTAGAAAAAGTAAATATAATCATTAATTTGTATTGCATGACCACGAAAGGTCATAAAATGAACCCGAAGGCCATGATGAAACAATGAGTATTGGTCACTAGGATGTTTCCTAAGGACCTACGAAGTTTTAGGCTAATCGGAGTACGTCAAAAAAATTCTAAACAACTTATACTAATACACATGAAAAGTGGATATAATCACAAATTCGTACTACATGATCATGAAAAGCCATAAAATGAACCGCAAAATATGGAAAAACAATGAATATTGATCACTAAGTCGTTTCCTTAGGACCTACGAAATTTCAGGCTAATCGAAATCTGTAAAAGAAATTCTGCAAAATTAGCATATACTAGTACACATGAAAAGCACCCTCCACTTCCAACCAAGAGGTTGTGAGTTCGAGTCACCTCAAGAGCAAGGTGGGGAGTTCTTGGAGGGAAGGATGCCGAGGGTCATTTGGAAACAGCCTCTCTACCCCAGGGTAGGGGTAAGGTCTGCGTACACACTACCCTCCCCAGACCCCACTAGTGGGATTATACTGGGTTGTTGTTGTTGTTGTTGTAGTACACATGAAAAGGTTGATAAAATTATAAAATCGTATTGCATGACCACGAAATGCCATAAAATGAACCCGAAAGTTATGGAAAAGCAATAAGTATTGGTCACTAGACCGTTTGCTATGGACCTATAAAATTTCAGGCCAATCATAGTGTGTCAAGTTTTTTTTTTTACAAAATTAACATATATTAACACACGAAAAAGTACATATAATCCCAAATTCATGTTGCATGACCACAAAATGCAATAAATAAGCCCAAAAGTCATGACGAAACAATAAGTATTAGTCACTAGGTCGTTTCCTATGGACCTACCAAATTTCAGGCTAATCAGAGTCCATAAAATATTTCACAAAACCATCATGTACTAACATACATGAAAAAGTAAATATAATCATAAATTCGTGTTGTATGACCCGAAAAGACATAAAATGAACCCAAAAGTCATGGCAAAGCAATGAGTATTGTTCACTAGGTCATTTCCAATGGACCTACAAAACTTCAGGCCAATCAGAGTCCGAATTCTTTTTTATACAAAATCAGCATGTACTAATACACACACAAAAAAAGTAGATATAATCACAAATTCGTATTAAATGATCACACGACACCATAAAATGAACCCGAACATCATGGCAAGGCAATGTGTATTGGTTATTAGACCGTTTTCTATGGACATACAAAATTATAGGCCAATTGAAGTACGTCAAAAAGATTCTACAATATCAGCAAATACTAATACACACGAAAAGAAGATATTATCATAAACTCATGTTGCATGACCACGAAACGCTATAAAATGAACCAGAATGTCCCGCCGAAGCAATGAGTATTGGTCACTAGGCAGTTTCCTATGGACCTAAAAAACTTCAGACCAGTAGGAGTATGTACAAAAAATTGTACAAAATTAGCATGTAGAAATACATACGAAAAAGTGGATGTAATCACATTTTTTTGTTGCATGACCACGAAATGCTATAAAATAAGATCGAAAGTCATGACAAAGGAATGAGGATTCGTCAGTTGGTCATTTCCTAATACAGATGAAAAGGCAGATATAATCACAAATTCGTATTGCATAACTACAAGACGCCATTAAATAAACTCGAAAGTCATGGCGAAGTAATGCGTTTATCACTAAATTAGGTGGTTTCTACCGAGCCCAAACAATTGTAGGCGAATTGGAGCCCATCGCCTGAATTCATGAAAATAGTGTGGATATTAGCACACGAAAAACTGAAAATTGTCTTGAATTCCTATATTATACCTCTAAAACACCCAAAAATGAGGAATAACCATGGCAACAAGATGAATATTATTCATTAGGTCGTTTCTGATGGACCCACAAAATTTTCGGCGAATCGAAACTCGTCGCCCGAATTCATGAAGATGGCTTGGACATTAACACACGACAAATTAAAAATCACTGTGAATTCCTATTTTATGGCCTTAAAACCCAAAAAATGAGGAACAATCAGGGTGAATCAATGACTATTTTTCATTAGGTGATTTTTTATGGGTCCAAACAATCTTAGGCGATTCAGAGCCCGCCACTCGAATTCCTGAAGATGACATGTACATTAGCATACGAAAAGTTGAAATCGTCTTGAATTCCGATTTTATGGCCCTAAAACTCCAAAATTAAAGAACAGTCAAAGTGAAACAATGATTATTATTATTAGGTCGTTTCTGATGAGTTACAAAATTTTAGGCAATTTAAAGCCCATCGACCGAATTCATGAACATGACGTGGATATTAGCACACGAAAAATTGAAATTCGTCATAAATTCTTATTTTATGAGCCCTAAGACGCTAAAAAATAAGGAACAGTCATGGCGAAACCATGACTAAGTTCATTAGGTTATTTCTGATGGGCATACAAAACACTAAAATTTTGTGGGCATACTAAAAACGAGGAACTCATGGCGAAGTCGGTGGGCCCACAAAATTTTAGGCAAGTCGGAACCCGTTGCCCGAATTTATAAAGATGACGTGAGCATTATCACACGAAAAATTGAAAGTCGTTCTGAATTCCTATTTTATGAACTTAAAACGCCAAAAACGAGAAACAATCATGGCAAAACAATGACTATTGTTAATTAGGTCGTTTCTAATGGACCAGCAAAACTTTAGACGATTCGGAGCCCGTCACCCAAATTCATGAAGATGGCATGGATATTACAAAATTTACGACCCATAGCAAATTAGCAATGGTCCATCACGTTCATAAAAATTTGCCTGTTGGACGGATAACATACGACAATAATTTGGAGAGAATTGTATTGGACCGCACATAAAAAGGAGATGCAAAATCTGCAATAAATGCCCATGAGTAATCCTGATATGTACTGCTTATGGGTAAGTTAAAAGAGGATCTCTGAAGCTGACTCGGAAAATCATGTTTCAAAATCTGAAAAATCACTAAAGCACCACTTCTATCAATGAGACTTCCCCTGTGATACACACAGACCGAGCTGAACCTGCTCTTACTAAAGTAAAAACTTGAAAAAATTCAGGTTATAATAGATCTACACTTGCTCTCAGGAAGACACATTTACCATCCTAGAGTACAAAGCAAAACACAAATAAAAATAGATAAAGCTAGGATGTGAACAAGATTTTCCAGTTTTTTGGTTTCTCTGGGCATTAAAGGGCAAGCAGCATAGGTTTGACATGACACAGTATTTGCAATTTATTTTGACCAATGCTAATGAACCCAAATCCATATACACATCTCATCGTTTACTTGTGAAATGTAAGAAAATCTGACTAATTGCAAGCAAGGTTTTCTCGCAAAAAGAAGAAAAAACAGTAGTTAATATTATAAAAAGGTCAAGGACTGACCTGCTACCAAAAGCAAGTAAGCAACAAACACGGAAACAGAAATCCCTTTAGTATACTCATTTAAAAGACAGAATTGACTATGCAGACAAGCCATTTTCACTTCCACAGGAGATTATTGTTCTTATAGCGATTCTGGTATGAAGCATGAAATACCCGAGGCATGTAAGGAAAGTGTGGAACTTAAAGAAGTTCTTGCATCCAACTTTGATTTTTCAATCAAAAGATATAATTGAATAATTAGGTTCTGTAACAAGATCATTCTGAAGGTTAATGACTGAATTTTACACATGTATATATTGATGAAGAATAGTTAGCAGATTACTAACACATTTGCCAATTTTAATTAGAAACCACAAATTTACAGACAGTTACATAGATGAGTGATGAGGAATTTGTGGCTTTATTCTCTCCAAAAGCTTTTCAGCTTCAATAAATCCACCGAGTGGCCCCAATGACAAGTATTTTATACACCTCCAGCTGTTCAATGTTTTAAAATCAGAAAAAGGAATATACAATACTTCCAAGAAATTCAAAATTTTGGACAAGGTAATATCTTGAGTATCCAAGGCAGTTTAAGCATGTAGAGAAAAGGGTACCTTGGAGTATAAGGAAGTGCAAAGCAGTGGAGGTGGAGGTGATCAACACTGTTGAATGGGGGCTGATGAAAACCAAATCTGAGAAAATGGAAAAATATGAGTGAAAAAGATTCCTCTCCAGGTACAAGCCTTTTTTATGTTAAGCATGCCAAAATATAAAGTAACAGTAAGATTCTTAAAATATCAAAAACATGTGAGGATACTTAGAAATATATATTGGTTATGACTTGTATGTTAGAGAGAATCGACTAGATTGTTGCGGCTGTCTTCTCTATTTGTAGTCACAAGTCAGTACTTACAACTAGCAGCTTAAGACTGTAAAATGTATTTCTTCATCCACAGAAGGTTGTGTTGATTGGCCCCAAAAGTTCAATACAAGTGTCATACAATAAGGAACAAGAAATAAAAAAAAAAGCTAGAATCACAAACAAAGTCCTTAAATCATTGGATTAAGCACTGGTTTAGATCCCAGCATTTATTCTGCAAAGTCATTGAAGAAAGTTTTCAGTAGAGCAACTGAAGATGTAAGTCCTTTACCTGTAATGCTTGGACTGAGGTGCATCCCTATGTAACAGACTCTTCCCGACATCTAACATGTGACTCACTGTAAGAAATAGAAGCTGCAAGTTAGAAGTCTGAATACAAAGAAATAAAGTAGCTTAAGGATTTAAAAAGAAAATGAGGTGGTAAGTATGCTTCAGAAAGTTTAATTTACCCAAGGAGAAATCTTCTGGGCTTCTCTGAAGGTTTTTGACAGTTGGAATGTGCTGTTTTGGAATTACCAAGTAATGCCTATCAAGATTTTGCGTTCAAACAACTTATTAACAGGAGATAACTGCAAAGGGTTTTGCAAGTTTACATTCTATGCTAATGAAAGGAGTGCATATAGATGCCTGACATCACATATCAATGTAATATGTTAGCTAAGACATATTCCAACATTGCACTGACTATACCGATTGAAAGTTTTCAAAACTTATGGAGAACGAATACAACCGTACAAAAGTATCCCTAAATTTGGTTTAACCTCATGGTAAATATATTTGATAGACCAAAATAATATGCCAAACAAAAGGCAAGCAGTACTAGCATTGAAAAATAAGTATGAGATTCATAGCCCTCATCCACTTCTAATGACTATGCTTGACATTCAAGATTATAAGTATGAGATTCATAGCCCTCCTCCACTTCTAATGACCATGCTTGACATTCAAGATTCATAGTCCTCCCTCCCATTTTAATGACTTGGTTTGATTTCATAGGAGTCTCAAGAAAAGAATAAATCTTTTACTCCACAAAAATTGTCATACGAACTTGAGAATCGGAAGTTGAATCTGCTAAATTGTACTCTAGTATAGCTAAATGATGTGTCTAAATGTCACACGCTGCCCTAGCTAACATTTATATATCCCATGTTTGACATAAAGAAAAAAAAGGGAATCCATTAACATGGGCATCTACGCACAACACACAACTACTACAAAATTATCTGGTAGAGTACTAATTAACTACAAACCCAGGAAATAAGTATTCCTCTGTCCCTCAGCCAATATCATTCAGTATGATGAATTGGATAAGTTATTGGTAAAAATGCAATTAAAAAAAGGAACTCAGCAAACAGGATTCACAGCATCTATGAACACCCATCGTTTTTCATTGCATGGGTGACGCCATGCGATTCAAAGAAATGTGTGCTTCAAACAATGACGTGTACAGTGATCCAAATGAGAAGTGGTCAGTTCTTAGAATCTCAATGTTCAGGAGATTGGATAAATGTCGGCATCATTATACCTTGGATGCTGAAATTAATTCTTTTAATCGCAATTTAATTAATATAGTACTAAATTCATGTATGTTTGATATTTCTTAATTTTTCGTACATTGTCCACTTCACCTCTTGCTTTACTTCTGTTTTTTGCTTCAAGCCTCATGGACCTTGTGCTTTTTTGGCTTTGCGCTTTCAAAAACACTGTGAACAACTAAACCTGAACGTACAAAAAATTATTCACAAGAAAGGTTTATTCTCATCAATTAACTAAGAAGCATCAGAAAATGATCATAATTTTCTCCAATAAATTAAATACTAAATTCAAAACTCCTATTTGTGAGCTTCACACAGAGCATACTCTGGCCCAAACCGGCATAAAGGAGAGAAGTGCTCAAATTATGATAAAGATTCAGAAGATTTTTAAAGCCGAGTTCAACTAGTTCGTGTTAGTAATTGATTGAAATAAAAATTCAGGTGAAAGACAAAGGAAAAAGAATTAATGAAATTTGAAGAACCTGAAGGCAGAGGGATTAATATCTCGAAATGCAACAACTTTATCATCCTGCAAAATCAAATTAAAACTACAAAAAGTTAAATTACTCTGTGTGTGTGTGTGTGTGTGTGTGTGTGTGTGTGTGTGTGTGTGTGTGTGTGAGAGAGAGAGAGAGAGAGAGAGAGAGAGAGAGAGAGTGAGTGAGACAGAGAGAGAGAGAGAGAGAGACAGAGAGAGAGAGAGAGAAATGCAACGACTTTATCATCCCTAAAAATCAAATAAAAGCTACAAAATCTCAAATTAGTCTGTGTGTGCGCGCGTGCGCGTGCGAAATTCAACAACTTAATCATCCTGCAAAAATCAATTAATGCTACAAAAGAATTAAATTACTCTGTGTGAGTGAAATGCAACGACTTTATCATCCCTAAAAATCAAATTAAAGCTACAAAATCTCTAATTACTGTGTATGTGTGTGCGCGCGCGTGAAATTCAACAACTTTATCATCCTGAAAAAATCAATTAAAGCTAAAAAAATTAAATTACAGCGACTGTGTGTGTGTGTGTGTGTGAAATTGTGATCTTACGGAGTGAAGGAGAATGGTGGAAGTGGAAGAGGTAGCAATTTGGCAAAATATACATTCCGATAGAGCTGCTCCCCTTGTCATTCTTCCGCCCTCTGTCAATTTACGGATCATATCACCATTGTTGAATTTGTTCTTTACTTCTTGAGGAGGAGGAGGAGCAGCCATTAGCGTGCGAAGCACTAAACTTTGGTAATTGGGCTGAATTCGTCCACCAACCTGACGAAGAGTAGATCAGCCCATCTCTATAAACTGGGCCTGACCCATATTTTGGGGTGAGTTCAAAAATAGCCAGAATTACAAGTGGTAATTGAAAAATAGCCACAGTTTCAAAAGTAATGGAAATTTAGTCAATTTTCATGTAAAGTTAAATCTGAACGAAAACACTGTTTAAAATCAGAAAAATATTCCAGCATAACATACTGGATTTCGAATTTTTACATGTGAACTTCCAGCATATTATACTGGAGTTCCAGTATATTATGATGGAGTTCCAGCATAATATATTGGTCCATCATAATATGCTGGAAGTTCATACACAGGTACTCCAATCTCCAGTATTATGCTGGAACTTTACGTGTGTTGGAGTTCCAGCATAATATGCTGGAAGTTCATACACAGGTACTCCAATCTCCAGTATTATGCTGGAACTTTACGTGTGTTGGAGTTCCAGCATAATATGCTGGAAGTTCATACACAGGTACTCCAATCTCCAGTATTATGCTGGAACTTTACGTGTGTTGGAGTTCCAGCATAATATGCTGGAAGTTCATACACAGGTACTCCAATCTCCAGTATTATGCTGGAACTTTACGTGTGTTGGAGTTCCAGCATAATATGCTGGAAGTTCATACACAGGTACTCCAATCTCCAGTATTATGCTGGAACTTTACGTGTGTTGGAGTTCCAGCATAATATGCTGGAAGTTCATACACAGGTACTCCAATCTCCAGTATTATGCTGGAACTTTACGTGTGTTGGAGTTCCAGCATAATATGCTGGAAGTTCATACACAGGTACTCCAATCTCCAGTATTATGCTGGAACTTTACGTGTGTTGGAGTTCCAGCATAATATGCTGGAAGTTCATACACAGGTACACCAATCTCCAGTATATTATGCTGAAACTTTCTGTGTTGCAGTAAAATAGTGGCTATTTTTCAATGACTTTGCAAACGCTGGCTATTTTTCAATTATCAGTCCGAAAACCGGCTTGCCCGTGCTATTTTTAGCGTATTTCGGGATAGGGTCAGTCCAACTATGTCGGCTCATATATCGATACAATAACTCATAGATATAAGAGAAATGTATATTTTTAGCCGTTCTCAGAAATAATAGTGGACAATATATATATATATATATTTATATATATGTATTTTATATAAAAAAATATGCTTATTTTATATACTTTTTAGCTAGTAAATGCAATTGGTATCGGACGCTTACCAATGCCATAAAAATAGCCCACTAACCACTTTTCCGTCTTATAATTATAAAAAAAATAGCCATTGTCATATAGTCCATTTAAATATGATGAAGTGGCGCCTATGAAATTTGAATCCTCGTGGAACTAAAAAGTGACTATTTGTGAATTTTAACCGAATAACTCTTGGTCAATAATATGTTCTTTAGGTAAAGAATTCTTTTTTTGTTTTTTTTGAAGAATTAACCCAACTTGTCGCTCATCCAATCGCTTAAATTAAAAATAGTCAGTAGAGATATAATATATGCATAATTTATGTATTATATGTGTATAATTATGTATTATCTATGTATATGGCTAAAAAATATAAATAATAAATATGGTATAATTATGTATAATCTATGTATATAACTAAAAAATATAAACAATAAATATGGTCAACTATTTGTGTAAAGATCCTTTTTTTCATTTGTTACATAAAACAAGATAGTTGATCTGCTGCATATTGTCCTCCTGGTATTGGGGTTGATTAGTTTAATTTGTTATCAGTCATTTTATGTAATTATCTTTTAGCTAATTTAATAGTGTGAAAATCCTTCTATATTGTTTGTGTATAGAAAGCAAACTTATGCTTTGCAGCATATTTTTGATTGATTTTATTGATTATTTCAATTTCGAGTGTGGAAGAAGACAATAACTCTTTTTAGAATTAGTGATATGCTCTAATTGGTACTATTATTTTTTTCATTGAAACTTTGCCTAATTGCCTTGTCCTCCCCGCAATAGAATATTTGTCAAGTGCGACAATTCCACTAATTAATTAAGAAACATAATATTTAAATGTTATTTTCAGTCATTGGCTTATTCCAGATCATCTTCTTTTGGAAATTCTGAAAATAATGCAGTCTTTAGTATATATAATTACTATATACAACAAGAACAAGAATAAATCCAGTAAAATCTCACAAGTGTAGTTTGGGGAGAATAGTGTGCACGTAACATTATCCCTAACTTATATAGATAAAGAGGTTATTTCCGATAGATCAGGTTCAAGCCGGCATAACTACAACATTGAAGCACAAGAGGTATATAATATATATAACTAATACGTATGAAGGAAAAAGTAATAAAGAATAGGCCTCAAATATTACTTTTAATCTGCGTTAAAAACTATTTACATCTGATAGCCGAAAATGTATATAAAATTTGTATATTTTTTATATATAACATACAGAAATATATATATATATATATATATATACACACACACACACACACATACACACACACACATAAATTATTTTATATTTTTCGACTATTATTTTAAGAGTGCTTATACAGTATCATTTTTTCATAAAGAAATTAAAAAAAAAAAAAAAACAAACAAACAAACAAACTAACAAGAGTAGGCAATCAAAAACTAAGCCTTCTAAACCCTCCGGGGTTGCCCGATTGGTTTGGAGGGTGGTCATCCATATGAATGATCTGGGATCGAATCCCCTCTCAATGCCTTCTGAGTTGAGCCTCACCCGAAGTAAAGACTGTGACAGAAATTGTAGCGCGATTGCGAGTTTCCCTTCCTACCAAAAACAAAAAGAAAAGAGTAAGCCTTCTAAGTTATGTATCACTTGGTTTCTTAATTACGTAGATTGGTTAGGCTATAAGATCATAGAAGACTACAAAAACATCCAACAAACTTAAAGAGGTGATTTTCTATAATGAAAAAAGAGATCATTACATCATATAAAGCAATTTATAATGGAAACTTTTACAGATTTAATCCCTTTTTTGCACTCAACTAATTTTATCTTTTTTAGATAATTGAGACTTGCAAGTTTCACACTTTCTCATCATCTCGTTGCTTTGGATGAACTACCCTTTTTTTTATCAAATAAATAAAACTCAGCCTACTAAGTGCATTATTTTATTGACAACATATATGAATTTTACAAGAAGTAGCCAGACATAAAATCACTATTTTCGTTATTTCTTTTTCCAAGATTAAAGCTTGGGAAAACAGTTTTTCATGCAAAAATACCAACAATTATCTCTTTAACTCTAATATATGGGATGTTCGACTTGTCAAAATTCAAAATGGCCTTAGAATTGCTTTCTCTGCAAAAATACACAAAGTTCACTTGAAGATACTGCACTTAAGGCTGTGATCTCGCGATTAATGAAGTAAGTGATAATCATGGAAGATTATAACTAAAATTTCAGTACATACAAAAAATATGCTAGGTAATGTACTTAAGTCTAATGTACATAATTATCTAATACTTATGCTAATTAATGAGAGGTAATAAATATTCAGTAAGTATAATAGTCAATTTGAGCGCAAACAAAATTCAGTTGAAGAGTCAAAGGTATTGACTTGTTTTCTTTATATCATCGACAAGTGACGGCATTTGTTTAGGTCAGAGGCGGATTCAGAATTTAAACTTTATGATTTTAAGATTTTTAGCATTTAATTCATTGTATTTTTATAATTATGAATTTAGACCTATTATTTGTTACAATTTCAATATATTTTTATATATGATTTATACTTCACCTCTAAAGTACTGAGTTTAAATAAACCTAGCGTAACAACACTCTGTCAGCCCCTACTCTAGGTGATACCCTAAGTTCAGGGGCAAACCTAGTATATTAGTTTGGGTTCTTTCGGAACCACTAACTTTAATTCAGATCTTATATATACATTAAATATCACTAAACTAATATAAAAAGATAGATTACGAACCCAATAAAAATTAGATCAGTCGTGCTATAATTCTGAACTCTAATCCAAAAAATACAATTTCAAAATAAGGATGAGATGGAACAGTATTAAGGATTTAGTGTATAATATAATATATATATCCATCACATATTGGTTCACTTTGTCAGATGCAATCTGACATATAGCCACGTGTCCCCATCTCTCTATTGCCACAAAATTCCAAAGCAAAATTTATAATGAAGTTTAAAAAGGAAACTTCGTTGGAAATTTCGACTAGGCCCCCAAAACTTTGTCCCATTTCACATGATGTGATATCCAAAGGCCTGTCATATGATATTACCGATTATTTGAGATCCAAAATTGACTTCCAAGTGAAATGTAAAATCATGAAATATTCAACTACTGTAATAATGGCTTGAATTAAGTTGTACATTTGATATTTCATTTGCTAGTGCATAAAATATTCTGTATTTATACAATACTCGAGAAGAACTGCACCTCAAGAGGCGTAATATAGATAGTCTACCCTAATGCAAATATTGTGGCTGTTTTCACGCCTCGAATTCGTGACATATAAGTTTTACTATGATAATTTTTTGTTGCTCCAAGATTCCCCTTCCTTAACGGCAAATTGTCATCATATGAAATGATCAAAGTTTCGAACACAATCATTTTACGTATTAATTTGCAAGCAAGTCCAAGTTAGATCATTTAGAAATTCCAACAACTCCAGAGACCAAAGTTTTTTAATGACCTTTAGATTGATTTTAGAATTTAGCTTAAATTTTACACTATAGTTCTTCATAAATGCAAATTCTCAAAAATTGGAGAATAGATTAATAATATATTATAAATCGTGAGTTGTACTAATAGTGTAAAATAATATAATGTCCCCATCGATGGAGGCGGATGTGGGTTCATCTGAACCTAGAATTTTTGATATCATGCATAGATATATGTGAACACCTATTAAAATCTCAACAAATATTAGATCTGAATCTACAATATTATTAGTATGAATTATGTGAAAAGTTAAACTCATTAAATTTAGATTCTGAATTCGTCTCTGCACAACGAGTGTATTGTAATTTAAACTCTTGCTGTTTTTACCATGTATCAACATTTATAACGGAGAATTCCCGTTTCAGAAACTATATATAACGATGTTGGCATAAAGATTCTTGTTTACACCAACTCTTTTTCCCACTATTCTTTCTTCTTCAATATATTCTTTTTTATATATCTCAAAATATTCTCCAAAGCCATTCCAATTCTTGATTTCTACTCGCACCCATATTTTCCTCTCAAGAATATAGTATACTCTTCACTAACCAGAAATTATGGGTTTACATCTTCTGATTATTGGAAAAATTAATTTTATGGCCACATCTTCTCAGAGTTTAAGTACTCCACTACTTGTTAGTTTACTATGGCCATTTGTATTGAAACTAGCAGCTTTCAGTTGTAGACCAATTGGTCAAGTTTACTCAGATTTAGCTTATTCTTTGAGGCTTTTTTCTTTTCAAATGAGTCAAATAACTTTTAACACTACTACTGATCAGTCTACTGGTGGCTCGGGTGGCGGTGGCGGTGGCGGTGGCGGTGGCAGCACGCGGTGGGAGAGAGCGGTCCGGCTTATTTGTGAGAGGATTACTCTTGCTAGACATTCTCAGTTCTCAGAGACAGACGAGGAAAGTTTTCGTGAACTTTCCATGATCGCTCTTTGAACTGATCGGACTTAAATAGAGCGACATGGATAGTAAGAATTTTTATATTCCAATTAAAGTTGAAATATTGTTATTGTTGCTCATTGAACACAACTGAACGTGTCAAGCGTTTTTACGCTCGAGTATAGATTCCCTATGTTCATGTAAATGTTAGAGCTTATTGAATCGTAAATCTAAAAGGATTGAGTCATTAGTCTAATTGGATATGATTTGTCAACAAACAAATTATGCAATTTGCTTCTTCTTTTTTCAGGTAAAAGTTCTTATCATCACTATTTATGGTGTTTGTAATTCTTGAGGCCTATTAAAATTTCATTTTTAATCATTTCTACTTGTCCTTTGAACTGAGACGTGATTAAATGAAGCGATATGCAAAGTGAGAATTTACATAATCAATCTCGATTACTTGCTTGGAATTGAAATATTGTTGAACACAACACAATAAAATGCTCAGAATATGATCTTTTATGTTCATCTAACATTTGGAGATGTTCGGTTCGATCATAAATTTAAAAGGATAAAGTCATTAGTCTAATCGGATATGGTTTGTCCACATGCAAATTATTAATGTCAATTGGTTCTATTAATCGAAATGGTGTTTGTAATTTTTGAATACCTATTGAATTTTTGTTTTTAATCGTGTCCTTTAGCGTTGTATCTAAAACGATGCAAACAAGCACTACTATTTTTCTCTTTTAATTAGTCATTAATTTGCATAGTTTGCTTTTTCTTGCTACCAGATTGATTCTTTTCTTTATCAAGTGGACAAGAATGTGCTTCCTTTGAATCAGATGCTTTTTTTTTTTATGGTTAGAAAATGAAAAACAGAATCTCATAAACATGTTCTAATCTTTTTATAGGCATGTTAAAGTTTTTCCATTAATAATGTGATAAAGCCTTATTACCATATAGAATATTAAATTTTACCTTTTCTCTAGAGAGTGCGAAGTGATTAACAAGGTCTTTTTGTTGAAATGGAGATCTGTTAATTAGTTCCTATTATATATGCATTTTTTCCTACTTTATTTATTACATTTTTGTATAGTCCATGCGCTTAAATATAATGTCAAATAATTCAGTCTATCCTAGAAAAACGATAAGGAGAAAATTTGTCTGAACAATTTGTTCGACAAAAAACTATTTGTAGAACTTGTTCTTTAAAGCCATAGCTACCATTGATCTAGCGTGTGTGTGTGAGAGAGAGAATTAATTACACTGATTATAATTTGGCATATGATATCAAGCTCTGTGGAGGCTTTTAAAGTACGAATAAATTTGTGCAACGTAAGAACCAAGCTAAAAATTTTACTACTAAATGTTACGGTGGAGAGGTAACTACCCCTTCATCTTTAATTAGATGTGTCGTTCGAGTTCTATCAATAAAATCGTCTTTAGTAGGGAATGCTGTTGAGGTTTTGGTTTTAAGATGAAATAGTCTTAAAATGGGGGTGAATGGGAAATAGAGGGAAAATGAAATTTTTGAGTAAAATTTTAAGTTTTCCCCTCTTGACAATGAGACATTGTCCCATATTGGAAGAGGAAAAGAGTTTTGGTGGGTATATATATAATTGCTCTTCTTGTAGCTCTTAAAGAGTTAAGAAGAAAGCAAGCCTCGCGCCGTCGTCGTCGCTCGCTCGGCTTGGGCTTGGGCTTGGGCTTGGGCTTGGGAAATGGGGAGAAAATAAAATTTTTGAGTAAAATTTTAAGTTTTCCCCTCTTGACAATGAGACATTGTCCCATATTGGAAGAGGAAAAGAGTTTTGGTGGGTATATATATAATTGCTCTTCTTGTAGCTCTTAAAGAGTTAAGAAGAAAGCAAGCCTCGCGCCGTCGTCGTCGNAAGCAAGCCTCGCGTCGTCGTCGTCGCTCGCTCGCTCGGCTCGGCTTCGGTCAAATGATCGATTGATTGATTAATTTTTTGGACCAAATTTATTTGTTAATAGTAAATATTAACGTAAGATTATCCGCATTTGTTACGGATATGTTCCAATCCGATCCGTATATAACAGCCGCCCCAAGTGCTCTTCCCACCATGGCCAA
>AWOL01S0018027.1:7835-37091 GCA_000715115.1 Nicotiana otophora
ATCAAGAAAGACATGATTTCATAAATTATACAGCAAGAAGTTCATACATACGATGGTGAATCATTTGATTAGCCATTGCGCTTTTAAGTCTCAAAATACATATTTCTTATTGTTAGAATGGAACAAGTGATCAAACACAACATAACTGGTTCAACATTCCCAACACCCATATACAACCCACATAGTGACTACGGAGCCTCTCAAGATACAAAAGAGAGTAAAGATGGTGCCAGCAACAAAGCCCCGGCTATACCTCAAAAGTGGCCACAATATAAACAAAAGGTACAATACATGACCCCGGAATGAAATGGGGCTCACCGAGTCTGCTGAGAAGATGATGATGTAACACTTGCTGCGATCAACACTGTCTGCTATGTAACCACCTACATCCATTTAAAGATGCAGCGCCCCCAGAAAAAGGGACATTAGTACCGTCGAATAGTACTAGTATGTAAAGCTAAAACACCATCTCAATAGAATGGACAATAATACAAGGGGGAAACATTCATGAGTTCAATAAGAGCTTTAAAACCATATTAAAACATCAAGTAAGGATCACATAAGTTCTCAAGTTAATTACCATCTTATTAGGTTGGGTAATCTTTAGCGCCATATGCCACAATCCACAATACCACCGTGTTCTTACACGGAGTCCGATCTCGACCCGATCCGCTAGGTCATTGCATTTGAGACATCACCCATATCCACAATTTCAATTATCATTTCCAGCACAGTTACCACCATGTGTGCGGCATGGCGTTCGATCACGGCTCGATCGGCTAGGCCATCTCACTTGAGACATCAACCATAACCACAAATGCAATTATCTCACATCATAATTCTTTCATATTCTTTCGATTCATTGGCACTAGTAATCACGATTACAAATCATTCTTGGCACTTGGCCGTATTTCATAATTTAAGTCCCCTTTTGCGCATTCAAATATCATTATCATAATCATTATCAACAACAATAAGGCTTCCCATTCAAGACAGTAAGTTCACATAACACAACAATTTGGGAATCGTAAGCACATAGAGGCGTTTCATACAATTGGGCATAACAACCTTTATTTCGATCTTGGCATGAAGTCATAACATTTCTAACGCATATTCCACATTTTAAACATATCCTCAAATGGAAAGATGACATGATAAAAACATTTAGAATAAATATTGAACATATATCCTTCGACACAACCACATTAGGAATAGCCAATTCAATAATGATCAAGGTCTTACTTCAATTACATGAACACCCTGGAATTCGATTCTAAGAAGAAGGGGCTTTAGCCATACATACCTCAATCCTTCTCTTAATGATACTACAATGATTTGATATACTAAGCAACTTCAATCTACAATGACAACATCCAATGGAACCAATATTAGTAACAAATTCCATAGTTTAGGCCATTTATGCATTTTATAAAACACCTAGTAGGCATGAATCTCTACATCTCTTACCCATAAAATTAGTTCATCCAATTACAACCATTTAACAATAATTTATTCCACCATCCTTCATGAACAATCCATAACTCCCAACATCACATACATGACCATCCATCCACCCTCAACTAACAAAATTCCATCAAGTAATCACCTTTCAATCTCTACAATGGTTATGTATTTAAATTGGGAACTTATGGCTTTGAATCACCATACCATAAGTTCCAATACTTAATTCATACTCATATTCTCATAATATATCCATACATGTAAGTCTAAGGCTGTAGGATTACCTTCTAGAAGAAATTTTGCAAAACCCTTCTTTGAGTTGTTGAAGAAATTTCTTTAAGATCTATGTATTTTATGGAGGATTAGTTAGTTTTAGGGTGGAATTGATGGACTGAAACACCAAATTAGTAGGGATTACTCACCTTGAAGATGAGGAGACTTGGAGGTCTTGAGAGAGTGGAGGAAAACCCCAAAGTTCGGTCAAGCAAAATGAGGTAAAATGAACCCCGAATGAGTATATAGCATTTTGGGCATCACAAACAGTGTAGGGCACTACCTGTGGCCGAATTTCCAGAACCTCAAAAATCCCAGCACCAGGGCTAGCGCTCCACGCTACTCAGGGCGCTGGTGATGGGAAATCTTTTCTATTTCACCCGGAAGTAGGCATAACGCTCTCATACAATGTATGAATTCGACGGTTCTTCTTGCTATAGCTCCGTAATTTCAATACGGATCTAACGCTTCAATCAAAACTAAAATTGGAGCTCGTTTGCTAAATGTGATACCACATATACACGAAAAAATGACGTCGTTGAAACACTTTTGATGTCAAAATAATGCGGTTCCACCCCATAGGTATCCTTTTATACTCGAATACGTTATTCCCGAATACCGTTGTCGCACTTTAAAATATTAAATCATTAGGAAATTTTAATGGGTACTTACACTATTGTTCTTACAAAGCACTTTAACCGAAGCCACTTCTTTAGTTCGCAACTTTCTGACTTGACGATCTAGAATGGCCACCAGACCTTCTTCGTAAGATATATATCATGTAACTTTAATAACTTCAAGAGGCATGATACGCAGCGGATCACTTAAACACATGCCGTTCATAGATACGTGAAATACCGGATGCACTGCTTCCAATTTCGCGGGTAACTCCAAGTTATAAGCCACTTGACCGACTTTCCTTTATGATTCAATATGATCCGATATATCAGGGGATGAGTTTGCCTCTTTTACCAAACCTCATCAACTTTCATAGGTGACACCTTCACAAACAAGTCTCCTACAACAAACTCCAAATCTCGCCGCTAGCCATCTGAGTAAAATTTTTGCATGCTCTGAGCAGTCAATAATCGATTTCAAATTGACTTCACCTTTTCCCCATCTTGTTGCAGCAACTCAGGGCCTGATAACTTTGTTTCACCAACTTCTAACCGTCCTATAGGAGATATGCACGTTCGTCTGTGTAAGGCCTCATATGGTGCCACCTGAATACTGGTACGGTATCTGTTGTTGTAAGAAAATTTGATGAGTGATATACGATCCTCCTAACCACTCTTGAAGTCCAGAACATTGGACCGTAACATGTCCTCGAGCGTTTCAATAGTGCGCTCGGCTTGGCCTTGCTTCTTTTGAAAGGGGATGCTTCCTCTTATTTTCAGCAAGGCTGGATCTTCAAATTGTCGCACCTTTACTTCGGTCACTAACAAGGACTCGACAGTATTCGGAACTGTGATTCCTCCGTTACCGGTGTCAAGCAACTGTACACTTATTCATCTCCAATTTATGCTTTTCCAATTACCGCAGGATGCCCATAGACATCCGACTTAATGTATCATCCACCATGTTTGCCTTCCTGGGGTAGTATAGAATATCAACATCATAGTCCTTTAAAACATCAAGTCACTTTCATTGCCTTAAATTCAACTCTTTTTGCTTGAATGTGCACTGAAAGCTCTTGTGATAGGTGGATATGTTAACATGACCTCCGTATAGATATTGACACCATATCTTCAGAACAAAAATGACAGCTACTAGCTCCAGGTCACGGGTCAGATAATTTTGCTCATGTTTCCTCAGCTGCCTTCAATCATATGCATTCACTTTCCCGTATTGCATTAGTACGCTGCCTAAGACCACTATGTGAAATCACAATATATGACATAACCCTCGTGTCCCTCAGGAAGAGTTAATACTTGTACCGAGGTTAACCTATCCTCTAACTCCTGGAAGCTCTTCTCACAACCATCAGTCTACCAAATATTTGCTTCCTTATGCATTAATTTGGTCAAAGAAGCAGTTATGGATGAGAAATCCTCAACAAACCTTCAGTAGTAACCAGCCAAGCCAAGGAAGTTGCGTACCTTGGTATGGGTTGTAGGCCTTAGAAAATTCTTAAATGTTTCAGCCTTTTAACTATCAACTTATGTACCCTAACCGGACACTATGTGCCCAAGAAAGGCCACTGAGTTCAACCAGAACTCATACTTGGAAAATATGGGTACAAATTATGATCCCGAAGTATGCGTAAAACCATTCGCAAATGCTCTCCATGCTCCGCCTATGTTCGAAAATATACCAGTATATTATCTATGATCATGATCACAAAAATATCCAAATACTTCTTGAACACTCGAGTCATCAAATCCATGAAGGCCGCTGGTGCGTTGGTAAGGCCACTCGACATAATGAGACATTTGTAGTGGACATATCTGGTCCGAAAAAATGTCTTCGGAACATCTTCTTCCTTGATCCTTAGCTGATGATATCCAGATCTTAGATCGATCTTCGAAAAATACTTAGACACCTTGCAATTGATCAAACAATATCATCGATCCTTGGAAGTGAATTCTTTATCTTGATGGTCACCATATTTAGCTGTCGATAATCAATACACATCCTTAATGAACCATCATTATTTCAAACAAATAGCACTTAGGCTCCCCATGGGGAAGTGGTTGGTCGAATTAAGCCCTTATCAATAAGTTCCTTCAACTAGTATGCTAACCTTAAACTCCGTAGGAGCCATTTTGTATGGATGAATAGATATAAGCTGAATATCGAGTGGCACATCGATAGAAAACTCAATCCAGGAACACATCAGGAAATTCACTAATGACCAAAACCGATTAAAGGGTGGGATACTTCTCCATTTTGTACCCATACCATCTGATAGAAATATCCTTTCGTGATCATCTTTGGTGCCCTAAGGTAAGAAAAACGCTTCCCTTATGGCTCTGCGACATTGCCATTCCATTCGATAACGGGCTCTCCCAGAAAGTTAAAGCGAAATACTTTACTCCAACAATCCACTATGGCTTAACAATAGGCCAGCCAATCAATTCCCATAATGACATTAAATTCTACCATTTTAATTCAATCAAATCAGTCAAGGTAAGGTGATAATAAATCATCACATCGCAATCTCAATACACTCGCCTAAATATCATGGACATGCCCATTGGCGTGGACACCTCAAATGGTTGTCGTAGCAATACATACTTTACCAGATTGACCAGCAACATATGGATTAATATACGACAGGGTAGAACCTATCTACCAAAGCATATACACTAATGAAAAGTGCAGATAATATACCTATGATCGTGTTTGGTGAAGTCTCTAAATTCTGACATCCTGACAACACATAGGTGCGATTTTCTTATTGCCTACTTGGGTTGGACATGGGCATTACACCTCTACCTCTATCCCTTCCCATCGGCAGTCGTATACCTTGCTCACGAGGATGTATTGTCAATAAAGAGGCTGCTACTGACCCCGTAGGCGATATCACGCCACCCAGATTTCTTACTGGGAAAAAGCGCATGATGTGACCAGGCTGCCCGCATGAGAAACACAAATTCGAACCCTGGAAGAAATGCCCAAAATGATTCCTACAACATCAACTACAACGTTGCTTCAAGGGTCGCATCCTGTTAGTATCCCCACTATTCTGCAAACTCTGCCCTTGGAAATTCTGGCCCTGACCTAAATACGTGGTCCGTTCTCAAAANATGAGAAACACAAATTCGAACCCTGGAAGAAATGCCCAAAATGACTTCTACAACATCCACTACAACGTTGCTTCAAGGGTCTCATCTTGTTAGTATCCCCACTATTCTGCAAACTCTGCCCTTGGAAATTCTGGACCTGACCTAAATACGTGGTCCGTTCTCAAAAGTTTCCATAAGACTGTGATTGAATGCTAGTCTCCAAGTTAGGTGACTTCCAAAGCAATGGGGACCTAAACAGCCTCGAAATCCTCCTGTATCTCTCGTGGACATGGCCATTTTAGATTGACCCTAGTCGTGATCTCGAGCAACTTGTTGTAGCGTCTTGTGATCCTCTAAGTTATGTGCATAGACCTGAATAGGAGTAATATCCGTAATCAGGTTCAAGGAAGCTATAGTAACCACATAAAGAAACTCAATGAAAGTGGAATGTTAGTTTTGTTCAGCATCCTTGAATCTACCACTAGCGTAACCACATATTTTTCTTTGGCCTTATTCTTCTTCAAATATAATTTCGCTCTAATATTCATTACTGGCATATGTATAAAATATTTTCATTCCATTGGAGGGAATGTGAAAATATTTGACACTTTAGGACAACTCTTTTATTTTTCTAACTGCATTATTTTGTTCATTGCCCCATGACTGGGCATTTTTCTTGAACATTTTTGTGAGAGGAGAAATATATGTAGAAACATTAGGAACTAAATCTCTCACATAATTTATTATTCCCAAAAGATATGAGATTTGATTTGATGTGAACCCAGTAGGAAGGAACTTGAGAAATATGAGGACCTAGGGTGTATTCTCCATATGCAAAATGCATTCCCAAAAAATTAATTTCTTGTTTTGCAAAAACCATCTTTATGGCTGAAAGCATGATGCCATTTTTTCACACTAAAGATTCAAAATGATTGAGCAAATTTTAGTTCCTCCCAAGTATCATTGAAAAATCAAATATCATCAATGTAAACAAGTGAAATATGTTTATCATGGCCTTTTGAAACAAAGATAGAGCATTCTTTAAACTAAAAGGCATGACTTTCCACTGAAAATGGTGATCGAGAATGCAAACACTAGTTTTTTCCCGATCATTTGGGTGGATTCATAGTGCCTAAGGCATGATTTGAGATCAAACCTAAAAAAATATTTCGCTTTGCTAACTTGGGAGAAAAGGATGAGCTTATTTGGCATGGGAAAGTTGTCATAAATAAATTAATTGTGTGGCTGGTAATTAATTACCAATCTCAATTTACCTCTCGTTTGCTCGGCGCTTTTGTTGACATAAAATGCTTTACACGCCCATTGTTAATTTGATGGCTCGATGAGATCAAAATCTACTAGCTCTTGACACTCCTTTTTTGCAAGCTGAATGTGGTCAGGATTCATACCAAAGTGACTTGCCTTTGTAGAATTGATATTCTCATTTTTTTTGAAGACAGCTTGATGAAGAACTCTTCATTTTACAATAAAGGATTGTCACATTTGGTTAAGAATTCAGTGTGAGATTCTAAATAGGACTGTTGTGTGATTTATGAATGCTATCCCATTGTCTTTGTTCTGGAGTTTGTCCTGCAAAACCATATAAATGTCAAAATCAATAACCAAATCCTTACCTGGGACATGTGACCTAATCAATTCTGTCTCGTACTTCAGTCCTGGGAAGAATTCAATCGTGATCGAGTGCTTTGTAATGACGGTTATGGTCAGAATTCCATTATAGGCATTGTCAAAATTCATGAAGTATGACACCCAGTACTAATCTGGAATGACCGTATGATAATGTGTGAGGAGTATTCTCCCGTGTCAAATAAAAGCTATGACATGTGTTGGTTTGTCCCACTCAGATGCATAGAATTTGAATTCTACTTGCGGGATCACCGTGATATTGTGGATATCTTCCCATGTGTTGGTTTGTCCTACTTGGATGCGTAGACTTTGATTTCTACTTGCGAGATCACCATGATGCTGTGGATCTCTTCTTTCACCTTTGCCTTTGGTTATGAAATTTAGTAATGATCATCACCATATTCCTCATAAACATCCAAGGAAAAAAGTAACTCTTCTGTGGGCACATNTGAATAATGAAACAAAAAGGACATCGTAGGCATCACCTTTATAGTTCTTTTGATCACACTAAAAGGCGTGTGGAACATAAATATTTTGACTCCACAAGAATGAAAATGTTGAACCTAATATTTTTGAGGTTAGAACCACAACAAAAATTTTTTTAGGAAAGGTTAGAAATTGTCAAAGTCTCGAAAATCATGCCACTTGAATTCCTTGAGATTGTGGTATTGATGGCAGAGATATCAAGTGAACCATAACAGATCCTTTAGAAACTTCTTGGCCCACGCTATGAACACACGACATAGTGAATATTCCGGATTATCACCAAAGGGTGCTAGTATGGAACCTCCTTAGTTTCAAAAAACTCGGAGTTCATAAAAACGTTTCGCCCTAATAAGATGGACGGATCAATAGGATCTGAAAAATCAAACAACTCCGGCGGGTGATGTAATGATGGAGAACCGGGGTGTGGCTCATGTGAGAATATGAACATTTGAACTACTGATTTATTCATCTTCGTGTGCTTTTGTTGCAGAAACCTTTTGAAAAGATCACCTTGCGTTCAAAGAAAATCACTAAAAATATTATCTTCCCCTTTAATGTGCTTGGGCTAAAACTTGTATGGAGAAACCATTGAGCCCATCCGAGAATTTGCTAATTCAGAATGACCATTGGATTCAACTGGATCATCATTGAAAAATCCTTCATATCCATCTCTATAAGAAATTATGAGTGAATTAAAAAAAATTAAACATTTTAGTCCCATTTTTCAGTGTTATAATATCCTTGAAAGTGGAATGATAGTGTTGTTTGGCATTCTTGAATCTTCCACTCGCGTAACCACAAATATTTCTCTGACCATTGTTTTCGTCAAACATATGCGCTACAAAATTAATTACTGGCATCTGTCTGCTATATTTTCTTTCCATTGGAGGGAATGTGCAAAGATTTGACACTTTGGGATATCTCTTTTATTTTTTTCATTGCATCATTTTGTTCCTTGCCCCATGGCTGGGCATTTTTCTTCAACATTTTTGGGAGGGGAGAAACATATGTAAAAACATTAGGAATAAAATCTCTCACATAATTTATTATTCCCAAAAACTGCTGGATTTGCATCGTTGTGAACCCAGTATCGGATAACTTGAAAAGTTACTCAGAAATATGAGGACCTGGGTATATTCTCTATCAGAAAATGCATGCCCAAAAAATCAAACTTCTTTTTTCCAAAAACTATTTTTTGGCTGAAAGAAAGATGTCATATTTCCCACTAAAGATGCAAAATGATTGAGAACTTTTATGTGCTCTTTCCAAGTATCAATGAATAGTAAAATATTATTATATAAACAAATGATGTATTGAGGATGGGCTGAAATATTTTTATCATGGCCTTTTTAAATAAAGATGGAATAGATTTTTAACTGAAAGGTATGACTTTTCACTGAAAACGATGATCGGGAATACAAAAACTAGTTTTTGCCCTATCATCTGGGCAGATTCCTAATTGCCATAAACCTAATTTGAGATCAAACATAGAAATGTTTTTGCTCTAGCAAGTTGGGAGAAAAGGGTGAGCTTATTTGGGATGAGAAACTTGTCAAAGAAAAGTTATGACATGTGTTAGTTTGCCCCACTTGGATTGATTTCTGCTTGCAGGATCACCGTGATGATGTGGTTCTCTTCCCATATGTTGGTTTGCCCTACTCAGATACATAGACTTTGATTGTTGTTTTTGATATCACCGTGATACTATGGATCTGTTCTTTCACCTTTGGCTTTTGTACTGAAATTTGTTAATGATCATCACCTTATTCCTCATAAACATACAAGGGAAAGAAAATCTCTTATGTGGGCTCATTTTCCTATGAAAACACTGATTCCAAATTGTCATCCTCACTAAAATGAACGCATGTGTAATCTGTAATTTCAGAGAGAAGTCTAATAGAATGCTTGAACTACGGGCATTTCTNCTATTTGTCCTTGCACTGCCCAACCTTCTCCGTCTGAAGTATTTTATTTTCCTTATGAATCTAGACATGTCGCCTCAGAATTTAGGCAACCTAAATCTTTTGAACTTCTTCCTTGGTACCTGGCATGAGCAATGTTTCTTCGCAAAATGTCTTACTTTATTACAAATAAAACATGCTATATTTCTCTTTGCATGGCCTTCTCCTTCTAATGTATTTTGTGTTCCTTCTGAACCTGGACTTGTCGCTTGAGAATTTGGGAAACCTGAATCTTCTGAACTTCTTCCTCAGCATCTTGCATGAGCAATATTTCTTTCCTATGATTAAATCATTATTCATTATCTATTTGGTTGTGGTAGAGTCATATCTTCTTTGTATAATGGGTTCACCAATCATCCCATCTTGATCATCGTCAACTTTGGAGACTCAAGTTCCCTGGGCTGATTCATGAAAATGGGAGGAAGTTCTTCTTCTGAAGAATCTTAGGAGGAATCAGTACTTACCTGGGATATATCCTCATGTACTACTCTTATTTAATTACATAGTACAAGTGGTGCAAAAAAAGTACAACAAACATAAAAGCCTTACAATGTAAGATCCTTATTTGGCTAATAGACAAAACATAAAAGCATGATCAAGAGCTGGAAAAACAATTTCATGGCCTTGGGTTTTGAAATTAGTTTGGACAAGACATGGATGATGGTAAAGGGGCCGAGGAATAGTATTTTCATGCCATTGGATTTGGGTAAATTTATGGATTGACATGGATGACTTTTCTTTGATGATATGATGGACGCTTGAATAGTATTTGCATGGCATAGAACTTGGGAAATTTTATGGATTGAAATGGGTAGGAAACTTTATTTATATATATTTGTATTTTAATGGTAACTTTGGGTGGTTTAAAGTGGCTAAATGGTGAAAAACTTAAGTAGATTGTTTATTTTTCCATGGTAACTTCTTATGGGGTAGAGTGGTGAAAAGGATAAATAATGTGTGCAAAATTTTATTTCTTCAAATGGGTACTTACTTAGGGGGTTAAGAGTTGTAAATAGTGATACTTGTGTAGTTTTATAGGTTAGGAAAAATGGGGATTAATGACGGGAAGTTGGCTATAAAGGTTTAGAAGACTTATGCAAATTATTTCCTGACTCATGATTATGCATTATACTTGTCTTTTAACCCTTCTATCCTTTGATTTTCAGCACTTGTGAAATATCTCTTTGCATGCGGATGATTTTCTTCAATAATTCCTACTATTTTACCTTTCTTCTTCTGGGACGAAGTACCGATACCTCATTTAAATTTATCTTAGAAATTTCTGCTGGCGAGTCTTCAAGCATTTTCTTGTATCCCTTAAGTGATATCTTAACATTTTTCCAATGAGGGTGAGTGGAAGAATAATTTGAACTTCCTTTCTCACCTGTTCATGTCTCCTCTGGAAGACACTTATTTTGCTGAAAAATGATCATCTGAGCTTCAGCGTACTCCTTTTTCATTGCTCGGATTGTGACCGGATAATGAAACCAAAAGGACACCGTAGGCATCACCTTTATAGTTCATTTGATCACACTAAATGGCCTATGGAATATAAATATTTTGACCCCACCAGAATGAAAATGTGAACCCAATATCTTTGAGGTTTGAACCACAATACAAATATTTTTAGGAAAGGTTCAAGAGTGTCAAAGTCTAGAAATTCACGACACTTGAATTCAATGAGAAAGTGCTATTGATGGTAGATATACAAAAAGAACCATAATAGCTCTTGTGGAAAATTCTTGGCCTACGCTATGAACACATGGCATAGTGAAAATTCTGGATTAAAACCAAAAGGTGCTAGTATGGAATCTCCTTAGTTTCAAAAATCTTTGAGTTCATAAAAACTCTCCGCCCTAAAAATCAAACAACTCTGGTGCGTGATGTAATGATGTAGAACCTGGGCGTGACTCATGTGAGAAAATGAACAGTTGAATTGCTGATTTATTCTTCTTCGTGTGCGTTTGTTGCAGAAACCTTTTGGCAAATTCACCATCATGTCATGACCCAAAATTTCCACCTTCAGGACCGTGATGGCGCCTAATATTTCACTTGCTAGGCAAGCCAACGTTAAAATAATCTTAACAATTTTTAAGCAAATTAAATTAAACAGAAGTCAATTACTGAAATAAAGTGCGGAAGACCATAACTACCGAATCATCACAATACATCCCCGAATCTAGTGTCACAAGTGTACGAGCTACTAGAATGATACAAATAAAGGTCTGAATAAAATTCAAGTTGATTGAAAGATAATACACATCTAAGATAAGATAGAAGGGGACTTCATAATTGCGAACGTTGTGCAGTTATACCTCAAGTCTCCTCTGAGTAGGTGAATCCGAGCACGTCTATGGTACGCCGTTGGGACCAACTACGAAATCGGCACAAGAAGTGCAGAATGTATTATGAGTACAACCGATCCCATGTACTCCGTAAGTATCGATCCTAAGCTCGACGAAATAGTGATGAGGCTATGACAAGACACGTACGTAAACAACATGTACAAGTATATACAAATAAGAAGCAACAATAATACAATAAATAATAATTTATAAATTGCGAGGGGACATGCGAAGGGGAATGATATAATAATTTCAGTAGGAGAAGTATCACTTAGTAGCCAATTAATTCATCACCAATAAAATGAGCAACTAATAATATGAAAATGGCACGGCACCACCCTGAGTGCTTTTACTCCCATTCCTCCTATAAACTGATAAATAAATAATAATAATTGAAACGGCATCACCCTTCATGCTTTAACTCTCTTTTGGCACGGCATCACCCTTCGTGCTTTTATACTCTCTAAAAATGACACAACATCACCCTTCGTGCTTTTACACTCAACAATGACACGGCAACACCCTTCGTGCTTTTACACTCTTTTTCACCATGACAATGATAGTATAAATAATAAAAATGGCACGGCATTACCCTTCGTGTTTTTATACTCTTTCTCACCATATTCAACAATAATTAAATCAATAAAAATTTCATGAATAATAATTAAATATTCAATAATAAACTTAAGCAGGAATATCTTAATTAAATAAGCAATTATACAAAATGATATAAATTCCTCCAGCATGCTTTGACTCAACCACAACGCATAAGTACTCGTCACCTCACATATACGTTGTACTCGCACATTAAATCACGTAGCAAATAGACAAATAAATCCTACTCCCTCAAGTCAAGGTTAACCACGACACTTACCTTGCTTTGCAACCAGATTCAAGATTCCAATAAACTTTTGCCTCGCACATTCGTGTCCGAAATACTCAAATCTAGTCATAAACAATTCAATATACTCAATACAAATCGTAGGAATTAATTACATATCAATTTACTAATTTTCGGATTAAAATCCAAAATTCATCTCAAAAATCAACAGTGGGGCCAACATCTCGAATCTCAGAAAACTTACGAAATTCGAACACCCTTTCTGAGACGAGTCCAACCATAAAACAATAATCAAATTTTGATGTCAAATGGACCTTCAAATCTTAAACTTTTCATTTTATGGAAAGTTTTACAAAAATTACAATTTCTTCCATCTAAATCCGAAATAAATGATGAATATAGATATGGATTAATGAAATATAATCACCTTTTGTTATAGAACACTTACCCACTTCAAAGTCGTGAAATTCCCTTTGAAATCGCCTAAATCCAAGACTCAAAACTCAAAAATGAGTACAAATGGTTAACTTCCGATTTTATGGGTTCTGTCTAGGCTTTTTCGGATCTACGGACACTTGACCGGGGCTGGCTTTTGTGGGGTGGCTCGCTTTTGTGGGCTGGCTCGCTTTTGCGGATAAGAGTCCGCTTCTGCGAAGAAGCATCTGCTTCTGTGCAAGGCTGCCCCTTCCCCTTTTCTCGCTTCTGCGATGCATGGACCGCTTCTGTGACTGCGCTTCTGCGACACCCCATCCTCTTCCGCGGATTGTCCGCTTCTGCGAGCTCGCATTTGCGTTCAAAAATCCGCAGGTGCGATTACACCAGAAGGCCAAAATTATAGATTTTCCCTAAGTCCAAACTTTGATCCGTTAATCATCTGGAATCCATCCGAGGCCCTCGGGACCTCAACCAAATACACCAACAAGTCCTAAAACATCATACAAATTTAGTCGAGACCTCAAATCACATCAAACAATGCTAAAACCACAAACCATACCCCAATTCAAGCTTAAGGAACTTAAAAATTTTCAACTTCTGCATTCGATGCTGAAACATATCAAATCAAGTCCGATTGACCTCAAATTTTGCACACAAGTCATAAATGACATAACAGACATATTCAAATTTCCAGAATCAGATTCCAACCCCGATATCAAAAAGTCAAATCCGTGGTCAAACTTTGGAAATCTTTAACCTTTAAATTTCTAGTTTCCGTTAAATAGCGTTAATTTGAGCTAGGGACCTCTGAATTCGATTTCGGGCATACGCCAATGTCCCAAATAACAATACGAACCTACCAAAGCTTTCAAAATACTAATCCAACTCCGTTTGCTAAAGATATTGACCAAAGTCAACTCAGTTTTGTTTTAAAGCTCTATTTCACATCTTAATTAATTTTTCATATAAAAACTTTTCGGAAAATTATTTGCACCGCACACGCAAGTCGAGGAGTGATGAAAAGTTCTTTTCGAGGTCTTATAACAGAGAAATGAATGTTTAAATTAAAGATGACATTTTGGGTCATCACATTCTCCACCTCTAAAACAAACGTTCGTCCTCGTACGTCATTAGAAAAAGTATCTGGGCTTGTAAAAAGGTGTGGATATCTACTCCGCATATCCGACTCGGACTCCCAGGTAGATACTCCTACCGGCTGGCCTCTCCATTAAACTCGAACTGATGGATAACTCTTAGACCTCAACTGTCGGACCTGCCGGGCTAGAATAGCTACCATCTTTTCCTCGTAAGTCAAATACTTGTCCAATTGGACTTAGCTAAAATCTAACACATGGGATGGATCACCATGATATTTTCGGAGAATAGACACATAGAACACCGGATGAAACGCTGACAAAGTAGGTGGTAATGCAATCCTATAGGGTACTTTGCCCACGCTTTCAAGAATTTTGAAGGGTCCTATATACCTAGGGCTCAACTTGCCCTTCTTTCTGAACCTCATTACACCTTTTATAGGTGAAACCCATAGAAATACTCTTTCTACAACCAAGGCATCATGTACTAAATAAGTACCCAACAACCGAGCCTCTCCCGGTTCAAACCAGCCAACTGGCGAACGACGCCGTCTTCCGTATAATGCCTCATATGGAGCCATATGAATGCTCGACTCGTAGCTGTTATTATAGGTAATCTCCGCAAGTGGTAAGAACTAATCCCAAAAACCTCCAAAGTCTACAACATAAGCGCGAAGCATATCTTCCAATATATGAATAGTGCGCTCTCATTGTCCGTCTGTCTGTGGTTGAAATGTTGTACTCAACTCAACCCGTGTGCCTAACTCACATCGTACAACCCTCCAGAAGTGCGAAGTGAACTGCATACCTCGATAATAAATTATAGACACGGGCACACCGGGATTGCAGAGAATCTCGCGGATGTAAATCTCCGCTAACCACTCTAAAGAATAGGTAACTGCTACTGGAATGAAATGTGATGCCTTGGTCAACCTGTCCAAAATGACCCTTACTGCGTCGAACTTTCTCTAAGTCCGTGGAATACCAACAACAAAATCCATAGTGATACGCTTTCACTTCAACTAAGGAATTTCTAACTTCTGATGTAAACCACCAGGTCTCTGATGCTCGTACTTGACTTGCTGACAATTTAGACACTGAGCTACATATGCAACAATATCCTTCTTCATTCTCCTCCACGAATGATGTTGCCTCAAATCTTGATACATTTTGACGGCACCCGGATTAATAGAATACATGGAACTGTGTCCCTCCTCAGGAACTGATTCACGAAGCCCATCCACATTAAGCACACAAATACTACCCTACATACGTAGAACTCCATCTTCCCCCACAACAACCTATTTTTCACCATCGTGTTGTACCGTGTCCTTAAGGACAAGGAAATGAGGATCATTATACTGCCACTCTCTGATACGCTCATATAGAGAAGACCGAGTGACTGTGCAAGCTAGAACCCGACTGGGTTCTGAAATATCTAACCTCATGAACTGATTAGCCAATGTTTGAACATATGCAGCTAAGGGTCTCTCACCAACCGGAATATACTCAAGACTGCTCATACTCACAGCCTTTCTACTCAAAGCATCGGCCACCACATTGGACTTTCTGGGGTGATACAAAATGGTGATATCATAGTCTTTCAATAACTCCAACCATCTTCTATACCTCAAATTGAGATTTTTTTGCCTAAATAGATATTGTAGGCTACGATAATTAGTGAATACCTCACACGAGACATCGTAAAGGTAATGCCTCCAAATATTCAGTGCATGGACAATGCTGCCAATTCTAAGTCATGGACAAGATAATTCTTCTCATGAACTTTCAACTGCTGTGACACATATGCAATCACCGTACCATCTTGCATGAATACCGCACCAAGCCCAACACGGGATGCATCACAATACACCGTATAAGATCTTGAACCTGTGGGTATTACTAACACTGGCGCTTTAGTTAAAGTGGTCTTGAGCTTCTGAAAGCTCGACTCACACTCGTCTGACCATCTAAATGGGGCACCCTTTTGGGTCGATTTGGTTAGTGGGGATACTATGGATGAAAACCCCTCCAAAACCAGCGATAATAACCTGCCAAACCCAGGAAACTCTGGATCTTTGTAGACGAAGTAGGTCTAGGCCAATTCTGAACTGCCTCAATCTTCTTAGGATCCACTTTCATGCCTTCTGCCGATATAACATGACCCAAAAAGGCAACTGAATCTAACCAAAATTCGCATTTTGAAAATTTGGCATATAACTAATTATTCTTCAAAGTCTGAAGCTCAATTCGAAGATGTTTCTCATGCTCCTCTCGGCTGTTGGAGTAAATCAAGATATCATCAATGAATTCGTAATGTCCATACCAAGTCCGAAAAGTTGTCTTAAGGACAACGAATGCCCTAATCTTCAACTGATGGTAACCGGACTCAACACAATCTTTGAAAACACCCTAGCACCCTAGAGTTGATCGAATAAGATATCAATTCTTGGCAATGGATATTTGTTTTTGATAGTGGCCTTGTTCAACTACCGATAATCTATACACATCCGGATAGAGCTATCTTTCTTCTTTACAAATAGTACCGGTTTACCCCAGGGCGAGATGCTGGGCCTAATAAATACCTGATCAAGCAAGTCTTGTAACTGCTCCTTCAGTTCTTTCAACTCCGGTGGGTCCATACGGTATGGTGGGATAGAAATGGGCTGAGTGCCCGGAGCTAAATCAATACAGAAGTCAATATCTCTGTCGGGTGGCATTCCCGGCAGATCTGTAGGAAATACATCTGGAAATTTACGGACAACTAGAATTGAATCCATAGAAGGAACTTTCGCGTTGGAATCGCGAATATAAGCCAAATAAGCTAGACACCCCTTCTCGACCATACGCCGATCTTTCACATAAGATATAACCTTACCGGTAGAATGGCGAAGAGTCCCTTCCACTCTAGTCGAGGTAACCCCGACATGGCTAAGATCACCGTTTTGGCGTGAAAATCCAATATAGCATGATAAGGTGACAACCAATCCAATACCAAGATGACATCAAAATCTACCATGTCAAGTAGTAAAAGATTCTCGTAGTCTCAGGAATCCCAATAGTAACCACACACGAACGATAGACCTGATCTACCATAATAGAATCTCCCATCGGTGTGGACACACATATAGAAGCACTCGGAGAATCATGAGGTACAAATAGATATAAAGCCAAATAGGTGGACACATATGAATAAGTAGATCCTAGATCAAATAGAATTGAAGCATCTCCATGGCAAACTGGAAACATACATGTGATCACTGCATCAGATGACTCGGCCTCAAGCCTAGCTGGAAAAGCATAAAATCAGAGTTGGGCCCCACCACTATGAATCGCATCCCTGGGACGGCCTCCAACTGGCTAGCCTCCACCTCTAACGGCTTGACCTCCACCTTTAGCTGTCTGACCCCTGCCCTAGCTGGCTGGGCGGGTGGCAGAACAGCTAGTGCTGGAATCATAGCACAGGAACCCTACTGATGTGAACTACCCGATGCCCGAGGGCAAAATCTAGCAATGCATCTCGGATCACCACAAGTATAACAGGTATTTGGTTGTTGTGACTGCTGACTCTGGAACTGGCCATGTCGACCTAGATAACCACTCTGATGACTCCGGATCAGAGGTACATTTATAGGAGCTGGTGGTGCACTGTAAGCTAGCTGGTCGGAATGAGACACGTAAGGGTCGTGACCACTTGAAGTACTGTGGGATGCCTGGAACACTAAATGAAATGGCCTAGGAGGATGGCCTGTACCAAATTTACCCCCGCCTCCAGAAGAGGCACCACTGAAACCACCGAACTGACGAGGCCTCTTATCAGACCCCTGCCCTCTCTCCTGTGCAAGAACCATATCGATCATCCTCGCAACCTTAGCAGTCACCTAAAAGGCAATCTCACTTCTGATCTCCTTGGCCATCTGAAGCCCGATAGGGTGAGTGAGTCCCTCAATAAACCTCCTCACTCTCTCTCCCTCATTAGGTAGGAAAAGGAGAGCATGATGGGCTAAATCCACAAAACGGTTCTCGTACTGAGTAACAGTCATACTACCCTATTGTAGATGCTAACATTGCATGTTGGTAATATTCATTCAATGTGATAAGGAGGAACTTCTCTAGAACTAGCCGTAAGAACTGCTCTCAGGTCAATGTAGGTGATCCAACTAGTCTGGTCAATGTAAAATCTCTCCACCACCTCTTGGCGGAACCCGTCATCGAAAATACAGCAAAATCGACCCCATTGGTCTCAACTATACACATGTTCCGCAATACCTCATGGAAACGGTCAAGATAATCCTATGGGTCATCGGAAGGTGTACTACTGAAGTGAACTAGAAAGAGCGTAGTAAACTTATCCAGTCTCAATAAGACCTCAAAAGACATAACAAGCCTATCACCGGCCTGTGCCGCAACAACTTGCAGAACTACCCCAACTGGCGGGGATGCTGGATCCTAATACTGGGGAACCATCTGCTCCGGAGCGGGTGTAGTGGGAGTTTGTGCTCCTTCCCCAGCTTGTGAGACTACTGGTGCCACTGGAAATGTACCATTATGGGCCACACCCTCCATAAGGCTCACCAAACGGACTAGAGCGTCCTGAAGTACTGGAGTAGCTATGAATCCTTTCGGGACCTAGACTGGTATAATAGGTACGATCTGAGCTGGAACCTCTACTTCCAAATCCACTTGAGGTTCTACAACAGGTGTTGTTGCTCGAGCTCTAGACTGAGCTCTACCTCTGCCTTTGTATCGACCTCTAGCGCAACCTCGGCCTCGACCTCTACCCCTTGGTCATAGTTGCCACCGGGGGCTCTGGCCCTTGCCTGTCGGTAGATGTATTACGCGTTCTCGCCATCTGTGAGAGAATAAGAATAGAATGGCTCAATCATTGATGACAAAATAAAATTTCATGACAGAATAAGAAAGAAGTGATAATGTTCCTAAACATCACAGCCTCTGAGAGATAAGTACAGACGTCTTTGTACCAATCCTTCAGACTCTACTAAGATTGCTCGTGACTTATGAGACCTAAGTAACCTAGTGCTTTGAAACCAACTTGTCACAACCCGAAATTTCCGCCTTCAGGACCGTGATGGCACCTAAAAATTCACTTGCTAGGCAAGCCAACGTTAAAATAATCTTAACCATTTTTTAAGCAAATTAAATTAAACAGAAGTCAATTACTGAAATAAAGTGCGGAGGACCATAACTACCGAATCATCACAATACATCCCCGAATCTGGTGTCACAAGTGCACGAGCTACTAGAATTATACAAATAAAGATCTGAATAAAATTCAAGTTGTTTAAAAGATAATACACAGCTAAGATAAGATAGAAGGAGACTTCAGAACTGCGAACATTGTGCAGTTATACCTCAAGTCTCCTCCGAGTATGTCTATGGTACAAAATCTGCACAAGAAGTGCATAGTGTAGTAATGTACTCCGTAAGTGTCGAGCCTAACCTCGAGGAAGTAGTGATGAGGCTATGAAAATACACGTACGTAAACCACCTGTACAAGTATATACAAATACGAAGCAACAATAATACAATAAATAACAATTTATAAATTTGGAGGGGACATGCGAAGGGGAATGATATAATAATTTCAGCAGGAGAAGTATCACTTAGCAGCCAATTAATTCATCAACAATAAAATGAGCAACTAATAATATGAAAATGGCACGGCACCACCCTCCGTGCTTTTACTCTCATTCTTCCCATAAACCGATAAATAAATAATAATAATAGTCGTGGCATCACCCGTCGTGCTTTAACTCTCTTTTGGCATGGCATCACCCTTCGTGTTTTTACACTCTCTGAAAATGGCTCGACATCACCCTTCGTGCTTTTACACTCAAAACTGACACAACAACACCCTTCGTACTTTTACACTCTTTCTCATCGTGACAATGATAGTATAAATAATAAAAATGGCACGGCATCACCCTTCGTACTTTTACACTCTTTCGCACCATATTCAACAATAGTTAAATCAATAAAACTTTCATGGATAGTCATCAAATAATCAATACTAAACTTAAGCAGGAATATCTTAATTAAATAAGCAATTATTCGAAATGAAATAAATTCCTCCAGCATGCTTTGACTCAACCACAACGCATAAGTACTCGTCACCTCACATATGTATTGTACCCACACATTAAATCACGTAGCAAATAGACATATAAATCCTACTACCTCAAGTCAAGGTTAACCACGATGCTTACCTCGCTTTGCAACCAAATTCATGATTCCAATAAACCTCAAATCTAGTCATAAACAATGCAATATATTCAATCTAATTTTTCGGATTAAAATCCGAAATTCATCTAAAAAATTAATAGTGGGGGCCACGTCTCCAATCTCGGAAAAACTTACGAAATCTAAACACTCATTCCGAGACGAGTCCAACCATACAAAAATTATCAAATTCTGATGTCAAATGGACTTCCAAATCTTAAATTTTTCTTTTTATGGAAAGTTTTACAAATATTCCAATTCCCTCCATCTAAATCCCAAATAAATGATAAATATAGACATGGATTTATGAAATATAATCACCTTTGGTTATAGAAAACTTACCCAATTCAAAGTAGTGAAAATCCCTTTGAAATCGCCTAAATACGAGATTCAAAATGCAAAAATGAGTAAAAATAGTTAACTTCCGATTTTATGGGCTATGTCCAGGCCTTTTCGCATCTGCGGACACTTGACCGCATCTGCGGTTCTGCTTTTGCGGAAATTGGGGTCGGTTCTGCAGGCTGGCTCGCTTCTGCAGACTCTCTTTTGCGAAGAAGTGTTCTCTTATGCGCAAGGCTGCCCATTCCCCTTTTTCTCGCTTCTGCGATGCGTGGGCCGCTTATGCGGTCGCACTTCTACGAGGCATGGCTTGCTTCTTCAAGCTCGCAT
The DNA here is from genome assembly GCA_000715115.1 of Nicotiana otophora. Lineage (NCBI taxonomy): Eukaryota > Viridiplantae > Streptophyta > Magnoliopsida > Solanales > Solanaceae > Nicotiana > Nicotiana otophora. The sequence goes on from AWOL01S0018027.1 coordinate 29,016, forward strand.
CTGCGGTCTAAAATTCGCAGGTGTGATTACACCAGAAGGCCAAAATATCAGATTTTCCTTTAGTCCACATTTTGATCCGTTAACCATCCAGAATCCACCCGAGGCCCCCGGGACCTCAACCAAATACACCAACAAGTCCTAAAATAACATACAAACTTAGTCGAGACCTCACATCACATCAAACAACGCTAAAACCACGAATCATACCCCAACTCAAGCTTAAGGAACTTAAGAATTGTCAACTTCTACATTCGATGCCGAAAACTATCAAATCAAGTCCGATTGACCTCAAATTTTGCACACTAGTTATAAATGACATAACAGACCTATTCAAATTTCTAGAATCGAATTCCGACCCCGACATCAAAAAGTCAAATCCGTAGACAAACTTTGAAAATCTTTAGCCTTTAAATTTCTAGTTTCTATTAAATAGTGATAATTTGAGCTAGGGACCTCCGAATTCCATTCTAGGCGTACACCTAAGTTCCAAATCACGATACGAACCTACTAGAGCTATCAAAACACTAATCCAACTTTGTTTGCTCAAAATGTTGACCAAAGTCAACTCAATTGAGTTTTAAAGCTCTATTTTACATTTTAATTAATTTTTCAAGGTATTATAACACAAAAATGAATGTTTACATTAACTATGACATTTTGGGTCATCACACTTCCCTTCAAAGAAAATCAGTTAAAATATTATATTTCCCTTTTAAGTGCTTGACCTGAAACTTGTATGGTCAAAACCATTCAGCCCATCCGAGAATTTGCAGATTCGGAATGACCTTTGGATTCAACTGGATCATCCTCAGAAAAGCCTTCATAACCATCTGTATAAGAAATTGTGAGTGAATTAGAAACAAATTGAACCTTTTAGTCCAATTTGTAACTGCAAGAATCTTCTTGAACGTGGAATGATAGTGTTGTTCAGTATCCTTGAATCTTTCACTAGCGTAACCATATATTTTTCTATGAACATTTGCTTTTGCAAATAAAATTGCGATCCAATATTCATTACTGGCATCTGTCTACAATATTTTATTTCCATATGAGGAAATGTGCAAAGATTCTAACACTTTGAGACATCTCTTTTATTCTTTCTCACTACATCCTTTTGATCCTTGCCCCATGGATGGGCATTTTGCTTCACAATATTTGTCAGAGGAGAAATACATGTATAAAAATAAGAATAAAATCTCTCACTTAATTTAGTATTCCCAAACACTGCTGTATTTGCTTCGTTGTGAACCCAAAATCGGAGAACATGAGATGTTCCTTAGAAATATGAGGACCTGAGGTGTGTTCTCCATGGGAATATTCCATGCCCAGAAAATCAATATCTTTTTTTGCAAAAATCATTTTTTTTTACCTGAAAGGATGATTCTATTTTTTTGCATTAAAGATGCAAAATGATTGAGCAAATTTATATGCTCCTCCCAAGTATCATTAAATAGTAAAATATCATCAATATAAAGAAATGATGTTTGAAGGATGGACTGAGATATTTTCATCATGGATTTTTGAAACAAAGATGGAGCAGTTTTTAAACTGAAAGGCACGACTTTCCACTAAAAATGGTAATCGGGAATACAAAAACCAATTTTTCCCTATCATCTGGGTGGATTCCCAATTACCAAAAGCCTGATTTGAGATCAAACTTAGAGTAATATGTTTTCTAGACAAGTTGGGACAAATGGGTGAGCTTATTAGAGATGGAAAACTTGTCATCCAAAAGAAAATGATTGAGTGGTTGGTAATTAATTAGCAATCTCAATTTACCTCTTATTTGCTTGGCTTTCTATTAACATAAAATGCTTAGCACACCCATTGTGAATTTGATGGCATAATGAGATCGAACTCCACTAGCTCCCGATACTCTTTTTTTGCAAGCTGAAGGTGGTCTGCATTCATACCAGAGTGACTTGCCTATGTAGGATTGATATTATCATTTTTCTTCAAATGTAGCTTAATGAAGAAATCTTAATTTTTCCATAAAGGTTGTCATATTATGTTAAGAATTCAATGTGAGATTCAACACAGGAGTGTTGTGTGATTTGCGCTTTGATTTCCCTGACTTGATCTTCTTTTGTGAGTTGGATCAATCTCATGACTACACAATATAGATTGAATTGCTTTTTGAATGCTATCACATTGGCGTTGATATGGTGTTTGTCAAGCAAAACCCTATAAATATCAAACCCAATAATCAAATCCATGCATGGAACATATGTCTCAATCAATTTGCTCATGTACTTCAGTCCTAGGAAGAATTCAATGCTGATCGGGTGCTTGGTAATGATAGTTCCGGCTAGAATTCCATTTAACTTTGTGTTGCAATTCTTGAATTACGGCACCCAATACTCATATTGTAAGGCTGCAGGATTAATGAGTGAGGAGGCTGCTTCCGAGTTAAAGAACGTTATGTCATGTGTTTGTTTTTCCAACATGGATGCATAGACTTTGATTTCTGTTTGCGGGATCACCGTGATGCTTTGGATCTCTTCTTTCACCTTTGGCTTTGGTTTTTAAATTTGGTAATGATCATTTCCATATTCTTCATAAACATCTAGGGAAAAGAGTGTCTCTCCTGTGGGCGTATCTTCAAAAGAGAAAACTGATTCAAGATTGACATCTTCACTGAAATGAATGCATGTGTAATCTATAATTTCATAGAGAAGTTTAATAGACTGCTTGGAATGCAGGTAGTTTCACGCAAAATGTCATATTTTATTTCAAATAACATATGCTCTATTTCTCCTTGCATTGCTTGGTCTTCTCCTTATGAAGTATATAGTATTCGAACCTGTCGCTTGAGAATTTTGGCGACCTGAATCTTTAGAACTTTTTCCTTGGTGCTTGGCACGAGAAATCATTCATTCCGATGATTAAATATGACATGCGTCAAGATCTATCAAGTTTTGGAGCATTCTTCATTATCTGTTTTGTTGCAGAGGAATCATATCTCCTTTCTGGTATGGGCTCATCAGTCCTGCCATCATGATCATCGTCAACTTCGAAGCCCTCTGGCTCCCTGGCTGATTTAATGAAAATGGGAAGTTCTTCTTTTGAAGAAACTTGTGAGGAATTAGTACTTACCTCAGAACTATCCTCTATTGCAACTTGTTGGATCAAGTCATCAGTAAGCTCCTCTTTTTTCTTTGTATCGAACCCTTGAGATTCTACCTCTCCTAAAAATCTATGTGGTTGGGCAACATAGGGGCTTGGGGTTTGGAGGGTAGAGATCTTGAAGTTCTCATAGTTAGCATTTTTTTAGCTTTTTACTACATCTCTATTGTTTTTCAGGTGTCTTTGGCTGCAAGTGTATTATTTTTTCCAAACTAACTTTGCGATGTCAAATTCGGCTTCTTTAATAGTTAGAGAAAATTGATTATGAGCAGCTATATGGATTTGCCTTTAGGGAGAGGAAAAGATAGAAAAAGGATAATCTAGCCGAGGAGGGGGATAACTTTGGGCTGCGAATGTACTTGTGGGAAGAAGAGAAGTGACCTAAGTACATATGGGTTTCATGGGCACAGGGTGATCACGTTTCAAGAGGTGTAGTTGTGTAGAGACACCATCACTTTAGATACACCATCACTTTGTGGAATAAATGGAAAAGAGAAGTACTCAGCGGACAATTATTGTACCGAAATCTTACTAATCTATGGTCCAAGGCTTTGATGCATCCTGTATATTGGGAAGACTTTCCTACAACCTGTTCGACCTTTTTTCCATTTTCCACACTGCTAAGCATTTTATTCTGAGTGTGTAAACTATTTTTAACAGTGCTATCAATGTTGTTCAAGATTCTATTTTGAGAAATATAATTTTCAGACTGACAATTGATTGTTGCTTCAAAGTCACTAGATGGTGGTTTTTCTCCTTAGAGCAAAACAACATTCTTTTGGGGGATTTTTGGGGGCATGATCTACACCATATTTACTGAAATGTTCAAGAGGTGCAAAATCATGGGTATATCCATCGCTAATAGGGCTATATATTAGTATTTCAGGATTGTTGGAAAAAGCGGCTACTCGTCATCTTCCCAACTAGGGTGATTGGCCTGGCATTTTCTGTGGAAATTTTGGCCATTCCCGAAGGTTATAGCTGACAAGGTATTTATACTTACCTGGGAGATGAGCAAGCCAAGTGATGGGTCACTGTTTTTATACCTTTATGGAAGGCATTTTCCAGATGATTTGCACCTTTTCTTTCTGGCCTTCTTGTTTTTCTTTTTGGGAACCCGATAGTGTTCTGTTAACTCCTCAAGGCATTCTTAGCAGGAACATTCAATTTCACATGGGTAGTGACATGCAAAAGGAACCTTGAACCACTACACATTTCTACCTTCGATGTGAAAGTGCACAGTCCATTCCATGGTCGGACATGCTTCGATCTATTCATTCAAAGAAATACTCTGGATTATATCCACAGGGACAGTGCTACATGGGATGTATCATATGGAAAGCAAAAGTAGCCTTGATTGGCTTTTTAAGGTGAGAGTGGTCGAAAGCTATGACATGTGTTTGTTTATCCCTCTTGGATGCATTGACTTTGATTTCTGCTTGCGGGATCACCGTGATGCTGTGGATCTCTTCTTTGACCTTTGGATTTGGTTCTGAAATTTGGTAATGATCATCATGATATTCTTCATAAACATCCAGGGAAAATAGAGTCTCTTATGTGGGCTCATCTTCAAGTGAGAAACGGATTCATGATCGTCATCTTCGCTGAAATGAAAGTCTGTGCACTCTGTAATTTTAGACAGAAGTCTAATACACTTCTTCAATTGCAGTCAATTCCTCGCAAAATGTCATATTTTATTACAAATAAAACATGCTCTATTTCCTCTTGCATTACCCTGCCTTCCCCTTCTAAAATATTTTTTTTCCTTCTGAACTTGGACATGTCGCTTGAGAATTTTGGAAACCTGAATCTTTGGAACTTCTTCCTTGGCACCTCGCATGAGAAATCATTCTTTCATATGATCAAGTCCGACCTGGGGAAGCTCTATCAAGTGTTGGATCATTCTTCATTGTCTGTTTTAGAGTAGATCTTATTGCACATATATCATCAAGAGCATAAAAAATGGCTTTCCTAATGTAACTAATTTTCTGAGCAGTTATTGACTGGTATTTATCTTCTATGATGTCATGGTTCAACCCGCCAACATCTTTGGTAGGGATGATACAAATGTGATTGCCGCAAAAAACTTCATGCAAGATTCTAATGTTAAAAGTAAAATTTTGGAAAGTAAGGAAAGCATTATTGTCCTGCAACTCAAGGGAATTCCACCAGTCTCGAAGAATACCTTAACGGTGAAAAGTGAATTCTGATAGAATTATGTAAATTTCTCGCTCTGCCAAATTCTTGGTCACCATCCAAGTGTAGAAATCTTGGATTCTTTGGGGAAATCTTGAGACTTTTATATCATCCAAGGTAAAGGTATGGAAACCAGTACCTACCTATTTGGCTATTGCCGAATCATATCTCCTTTTCTGGAATTGCCTCATAAGTCATCACATAATAATCATCTTCAACTTCGGAGACCTCTGGCTCCATGGGCTAATTCATGAAAATAGAAGGAAATTCTTCTTCTGAAGAATATTGGGAGGAAATATTACTTACCTCAGAACTATCCTCTGTTGGAACTTCTTGGATAGAAACATAAGTAAGTTGCTCTGTTTGTTGGGTATCAAACCCTTGATATGTTACCTCCTCTAAATCACTATGTGGTTCAGCAACATAGAGGTTTGGTATTTGAAGGGTAGAGATCATGAGGTTCTCATAGTTGGAATTTTTTGAGCTTTCTCCTACCTCCCTCTTCTTTTCACGTGTCTCTAGGCTGCAAGTGCATCTTTACTTTCCCAAACTAATTTTGCAATGTCAAATTTGTGTTCTTTAGTAGTTTGAGCAAATGGTTATGAGAAGCTATATGGCTTTTTCTTCGGGGATGAAAAAAGATAGAAAAGGATAATCAAGACAAGGAGGGGAATATCTTTGGGAGGAAGAGAAGTGACTTGAGGACTTCAGGGTTTCTAGGGCACAAAGTGATCACTTTTCAAGTGGTGTATTTGTTCTCTTAAAGACACCATCTATTTCTGCTGTTGCTGGAAGAAATGGAAAAGAGAAGTACCCAGCGGACAAATATCGTACTGCAAGCTTGCTAACTTGTGCTCCAAGGCTTTGATGGTTCTTGCATTTTGCAAAGACTTCTCTACAACCTGTTCTACCATCTTCTCAATATATATGTGCACAAGCTACGGCCTCGGGCCCAAGTGTACATATACATAACTTTGGCCTCAAGCCCAAAGATGCATAAAGCATAAACAACGGCCTCAGGCCCACAGATTCATAAAGAATAAATTGTGGCCTCAGGCCCAAATAGAGGTGTTCATCATTCAGGGTTTTAAAATCAGGAACTGAAAAGCATACTACAATACATGATAGTGCAATACTGAATCATATTGAGTTACATGATACTAGAATGTCTAATAGAACTGCACTGAGACATGTATTCATAATAAATTGATATGTCATAACTGAGGCTCATGGGATCTAGAATGAATTATGAAACTATGTTATATAGAGAACAAAAGTTCTACTACTATTCATGGAATTGAGGTATAATTACTTTATTATGCAATTCGTAATAGTCATAAAGAATGAGACAAATGGAGATTCATAAATATTCAAAAACATAGAGACTTTGCCTCACACACATTTACTTTGGCCTTTTTAAGCGTATCACAATGCTCGTTGCCTCTTTGAACAATACACTAGGGCAATATATATCAACAGGAACCAATATTAGCAATAATGCTCATGTTTTAGTCACTTAGATAGTTTATCAAATACTTGGTAGGCATAAAGCATTATAGCCTTTATTAATGGTGTTTCTACAACCAACAACCCTTCCTCTTGCTCCTAGTTAATCCTAAGATCTCAAATTGTTATAATCAATAACATTCTTAATCACCCATAATATAAACAACACCTTTAATCAATAATCAACAATCAACAATCAACATGTCACGCCCCGAAAGGAGCGCGATCACCACTCAACCGAATAAATCCGACCGATCAAGCCTGTTCGATTTCCTTGTACCCAAACTCATCCATGAACAAAGAGAAGATGTACTCCAATAATTAAACATTGAAAATATTTCATTAGCAACTCCCATTTCATTTCGATTAGCAACTTCGTTTATAATTTCCAAATTATTACAAGTTTATAGATATAGTGAAAAACATGTTTCCAAAGACCAACATTTCTAGTTCGATTCCCAACATCGAATACCACCCACAACCTGTCTACAGAGCCTCTAAGTGCAATAGAACTGAAGAATAGAAGTGTCGGCGACAAGGCCCCGGCTATACCTCATAGTAAAAAATACAACGTAAGATGACTTAAATCTCGGAATAGAGTAAGGCTCAACAAAACCTGCTGAATAGAGAGTGACTGCTAATGAGGACCAAAGCTGCTCGCTGATGAACCACCTGTATCCATTGAAGATGCAGCACCCCGGGCAGAAGGGACTTTAGTACATATGGAATAGTACTCGCACGGAGTCCGATCACGCCACAATCGGGTAGGCCATCTCATCCGAGACATCAACCACAATCACAATTTCAATTATAATTTCCAGCACAATCAACACTATGTGTGCGGCATGGCGTCCGATCACGACCCGATCGGCTAGGCCATCTCACCACAATGTCGTGTGGATCGACATCATCCTTTTCTATCAATCATCTTATCCTAATAAAGGGAATAATCACAATCCACTCCTACACCAGCACATGTAGTTTCAGGGTTAGGTTATTTCAACCTACCCTTCCTCGGTGACTATCGATACTCCCAAAAACATTTTTGGTTTGCACACAAAGATAACATAAATATAAATATATTTACCTCACCATCTTTCACATTGTATAAATCTCCATTAGTAGTTTCAACCAATCACAACANTATCCTAATAAAGGGAATAATCACAATCCACTCCTACACCAGCACATGTAGTTTCAGGGTTAGGTTATTTCAACCTACCCTTCCTCGGTGACTATCGATACTCC
>AWOL01S0018029.1:9048-45649 GCA_000715115.1 Nicotiana otophora
ATAGAAGTTAGAGAAACAAAATGGTAATAAAAATATCTAAGGCAATTCCTTGTAAATTATATTATAGAATTGTGACCTAAATTTTTTAATTCAAATTTAAAGACAAAAATATTGTAAAGAGATATTCAAAGCAATGCATTATAATTTTATTATAGCATGAAAACAATATGGCAATATCTTTCTTAGTCTTCCTCCCCCCTCCCTATGGAATGAGCACAACAAGGTGATAATACCACCATTGAGAAGAAAAAGAAACTAATCAAGATGTGCCAAAATACAAGTTACATATTAATTTTTGTCCATACAAGTTACATGGTATCTCTTACAAATTTCATAAATCCTTCAAGGTCCGGAGGAATTTCCGTTGCTGGTGGAGGAAAAGAAGCTTGGTCATCACCGCTTCCGGGCGAAGTAGCATCCTCCGCAAGTTCAGCTAGCATTTCTTCGTAAGCTTCGTCTACCTCTGGGTGTGATTCAGCAAGTCCAAAATTTCTTCTTTCCGTATGGATCCAATCTCAGAAAAGTACTGATTTTTCCAAGCTCTCCCTCATAGACGCTCTATAATCACCGAGTTGAAGTCTTGCTTGACTGAAAGCGCTCTCTGATGCCACTGTTAAAGCTTGAATAGTTAAAATGTCTCGGGCCATCCTTGAAAGAATCGGAAAGTGTTTTTATTTGTCCTTCCACCATTCCAAAATATTAAAAGAGCCGTCGGGATTCACTTCCTCAATTTCATGTGACAAATAAACTTCAAGCTCATTTAGTTGTGAAAAATCACTAGTACTAGAACCTTGAGAACCCCTGAACCCCGTCCAAGCACTAAATGCTCTTACTCCTGCAGTTCTTTTAGATGATTGAGAACTAGAAGAAGAAGGAGTTGGAACAATTGGTCTAGCATGATCTAATACAACTTGATAAGTATTATAAATAGTTTGAACATTTATTTTAATTGAGGCTATTGCGTCCGGAAGTTTAGACAACTCCTCATCTTCAAGTGCTAAGCCATTATAAACAGTTTCAAACCAGAATTGAGGACCTCCTAATTTCATAGTATGATTTAACAAGGCAGCAACACCATAAATAGGGGGAATAGGGAAAAAGTATTTTTTAAACTTTTTTCTCATAGAATCAATAGTAAGTTGATAAATTTTCCCACTCTCTGAAAAATGATCAAACAAATTTGCAAGTTCTGCAATATAAACTAAGCAGTTAGAAATAGTAGGATACTATTGTCCAGAAAATTCATTTTTAGCAATATAAAATTTTTCTATAAACTCTACAAGCATTTTAACATTAGCCCATCCGCATTTGTAAGGTACTCATCATCATCACTTGCATGAGTATTAAACGTTAAGTTTATGGGGATTCTATATTCATATGCAACAACTAAACTTTCATACATGTAATTCCATCTAGTTGGACAAGGTTTAGGAATCTTTCTTTCTCTTAGGCCAAATTCATCGCATCTTTTAAAATATTCTCTAAGTCTACTTCTACGGTTAGAATAAAAAAGCCAGTTAAGATCCATTTTAACCTTTTCAATTTCAACATTTAAATTTCGCATACCATCAGCCACAATTAAATGGTAAATAGGATAAATACATCTAATATGAAAAATGTTACTAAATGTAGGACTTAGTGTAGTGGTAAGAAAGGCTACAACATTTGTGTTACTAGTAGCATTATCCATTGAATCTGACATTATTTTATCACTAATGTAAAAATATCTACAAATATCTATAACCGTGCTAGAAATAAACTACCCTGTGTGACGTGAATTAATTATTCTATAAGCAATAATGCACTTTTGCATTATCCAATCCTCATCAATCCAATGACTGGTAACAGTAAGGTAATCACAGTCATTACCACTTCTACCAATATCAGTTGTAATAGCAACACGACAATTTATATGAGTAAATAAATAGCACAAATATTGTTCATATTCATGTTTATATTTATAAATATCGCTCTTTACGGTTGTGAGAGGAAAACCTTTATAAGTAGGATTATAAACTGTTCTAATATAATGCACAAAGTGAGGGTTAGAAGGAAAACTATAGGGTAAACACATAACAGTAACCATTTTTGCCAATTCTTCCCGATCTTTTTGTGGATCATAATATAAAATACCACCGGTAACAGTGTTAATTCCGAGTTGAAATTGATTTGACCTGGTACTAAGGTCAGCCTGATTAGGTACACTTGTCCCCTCGGCCAAAGCTTTCATACGAAAATATCTTGCTTTATCTTGAGGGTTTAGCAATATGTGTCTAGTCAAACTCCCCCCTCCCCCCTCCCCCCGGGACCTCCAACATATTTAAAAATTAACTCTTTGCCACAAGTTTTACACTTAGCCCTATTTTTTCTCTTAGTTGAGTAAAAAATGGCCAAACAACAGATGTTTCTGTCCGTTTAGAAGGTTGTCTAAAAAAAGTAGGGGCAGTAACAGGAGGGTCAGATGGGGCATCATTTGGATTATTATTAGTTAGGTTAACTTCAGGAACAGGACTAGTGGGTGTATCGTCATCCAGTTACGTTTCATCAAAATCTATTTCTCCATTATCATTTTCATCAATAGTTGGATTACCATAAAGAGCATTCATATATTTATGGATTAATTGTTCACCGGGTGCAATATTATGGCAAAATTTACTCTCGGTAAATTGTAAAAAACTATTATCGCTATCAACAATAACAGGTGTAGGACAGGTAACAGGTTTGGGTTGGGGAGCCGGGGGAAGTGGAGGAGGAACAGATTGGCCACTAGATTCACCATTCTTGGATTTTCCATTATTTTTACTAAACATGTTTTAAGGAATAAGCCATCTTAATTAATCAAGCAATATAAAGTAAATAAAACAAACAAAACTATAATATTAAAACTTAAGAGTTGGAACGAGTTTACCGAATTGACGAACAACTTGTTGAAAATTAATTATCGTTGAAGACTTGAAGACTTCAATTCACCAAATTCATAATTTTTCACAAATTGTAACAATAATGTAAGCAATTATAGCAGAAAATTAGAGAGAGATTAATGATTTTGTGAGAAAAATAAAAGAACGAGGGGGTATTTATAGTTGAAAATAGGGCAAAAGTGTAATTATAAATAATTTGGGATTAAAATAAAGTTGGGGGGAGGGGGGTTAATTGGCTATTTTGTAAATAGCCAACGACTAGTTTGGCAGAGGAAACGACTACATTTTAAATGCCCCACCTGGCAGATTTTGTTTTTAAGATTAGAGCCGTTGGGACCGTTTGGGACCATTTAGGCCTGCTAGGATCGGTCCGATCCCGGTCCCAAATGATCCGGTCTTGTGGGCCTCACGCAAAGGACCGGTCCACTTGCCAGGCCCACCTCCCTCGGTCCTGGTCTTAAACGGTTAGGACCGTTTAGGCCTACTAACCATATGGGCCACAATCCTGGGTCGGTCCCGGTCCTGGACCGGCCCACTTGCTAGGGTTAGTCGATGACGACGAGTTCAACTCGGTGGTGGTCGTACAACTCATGAGATCAGTAATGGAAGAAGGTAACGCCGAGATAAACTCAACAAGCCTAACTTGGGACTGGAAAAAATATATATAGAATATCTGTAGACCAAAAAACTACCCTCGGACCCCAAGGAATCGAGGACTCTACGTATGAAAGTGGCCCGTTCAGCCTGTTCGAAGACGGTACACTGTTTCGGAGAACGTTTGATGGCCCACTCGCAATTTGTCTAGGACCATGAGAAACTGAGTATGTTCTGAGGGAAATCCACGAAGGCACCTGCGAAAATCACTCGGGCACCGAATCATTAGTTCAGAAAATAATCAGAGTCAGCTACTAATGGATCGACATAGAAAAAGATGCAAAGGAGTTCGTACGAAAATACGACGGATGTCGAAGGCATGCTCCGATGATTCACAAGCTCGGGGAGCTGCTACATTTGGTCTTGTCACCCTAGCCGTTCATGAAATGGGGGATGGACATCGTCGGCCCCCTTCCATGGGCACCCGGTAAGGCTCAATTTATATTGTCTATGACTGACTATTTTTCTAAATGGGTGAAATCACGGGCGTTTGAGAAAGTCAGGGAGAAGGAAGTCACTGATTTCATCTGGGACCATATAATATGTCGGTTCGGAATGCCGGCCGAGATCGTGTGTGACAATGGGAAGCAGTTCATCGGCAGAAAAGTAAGCAAGTTTCTCGACAATCATAAGATAAAAAGAATCTTGTCAACACCCTATCACCGTAGTGGAAACGGGCAAGCGGAGTCCACGAACAAAACCATACTCCAAAACCTCATAACAAGATTGACCGATGCCAAAGGAAAATGGAAAGAAATCTTGCCTGAAGTCTTATGGCCATACCGTATGAGCTCGAAGTCCAGTACTGGGGCCACCCCATTCCCGTTGGTTTACGACACCGAAGCTCTAATATCAGTTGAAGTCGGAGAACCGAGTCTCGGGTTCCGATATGCAACCGAAGAATCAAACAACGAGACAATAAATACGAGTCTGGAACTGTTAGATAAAAGGCGCAAAGTAGCCCTCGTCTGGATGGCCACCCAAAAAAAGGGATTGAAAGGTGTTACAAATGAAGAGACAACCTTTGACACTTCAATGTCGGGGACTTAGTGTTAAGGAAGGTCACATTAAACACCCGGAACCCGAACGAAGGGAAGCTGGGGCCGAACTTTGAAAGTCCGTATCAAATTATCGTGATCACTAGAAAAGGGTCGTACAAACTTGGAGCAATGAACGGTGAACGACTACCAAACAACTGGAACATAACTCACTTGAAACGATATTACTACTAAGGTACGATCCCGTTTACTTCTTTTATTTATTTATATTTTGGACTAACACTTTCAGGTGACCGTCAAAGAACGATACAATTTTTTAGGCCTGAAAGCACGCGTTGCACTCTTTTTCCCTTAAACTAGTTTTGTCCCAAATGGGTTTTCTGGCAAGGTTTTTAACGAGGCAATAGTGGATCGTGCTAACTTAGAATTAAAGACCAGTTGTGAACCAATGTCAAGGATCACATCAACAGTATCCAAGGCTTCTCGATGATCGGCCTCGAAGACTGGGGGCATTACCCTCAGATAATGATTTTGGCAAGGAAAGAAACTTTGTGCTCGAATAGTCTAGGCTCAATCGATAGGATTTACTGTAAGGGTCAAACGGTCAAATGAACCGTGCCCACATAGACCGTCCGAGCCCGGACACAAATCTTGAACATATGTGTAACTTTGTCTATTACGCACAAAAATGAAAGGAAGTTTCTACCTTGCGGATAAATATTTTGTCCCTTGAAAATTTTTCTTTCTTACATTTGATCGCCTAAAGACATCGAGCCTAAGGGCCACCTCACTCGGCGACTGCCGCCCAAGGCAGGTTCGGATGAGATAACGAAGGCCGAGGGCACAAAGCTTATTAGGCAGTGCCTGAACTTTTAAGGCTACGGCCATCCCCATTCGAAGACCGTTGTCTCGGTTAATACTGGACGATTCGGGGTAGCAAGCCCAGAGGGCAACACCCGAACTAGAAAAGCTACGGCTGCCCTAGAATGGCTCGGAGACATCAGAGACCTGTAACCAAAACATAAGGCCTTCGAAATTTCTAAACCAGTTCAAAAGGATACCCTCGAAAATTTATATTCTAAAATATTCTAAGTGCTTTGGGAAGAGCTTCCGGTCAAACCAAGCGCCCTACAAGTCTAAAGAAAAATAATATCAAGAGCAAGGCCTATTCGAACTTCCGAACAAGACCTAATTATTACGTGCTAAGGCATTCGATATCTCTACAGTCATAAAGAAAAGAGCAAAAGAAAGCAAACTTAAAAACTGTCGAAGGGAAAAAGAGTCGAAGGTCCTTTAGGTTAGGTTTTACTTCACTAAAAATCTGTCCAAAAGGGAGAAAAGGACTTTCCTTTTTCACCAATTTCAGACACAAAAAGGTGAGTAGTTGTACTCTATGCATGTTCTCAAACAGTAAAAGGTAAACAGCTATGTACCATAATCTGATAGCCCATACTTTCAAGTAAATGAAATCAAATACTGACTAAACCAGCCAGTTCAGAAAAGTATGAGAATCCGATTACAACCTAGAACATGATTTCTAATTGATTAAACTAACTAATTAAATCAGTAACTAAAACAGTTTACCGAGATAGAAACAAACATTAAGGCCAGTTAAAGACATATTGAACAACAAAACAATTAACAAAACAACAACGAAATCAGAGATTAGACTAAACGAAGCAGAAAAAACGTGACAGAACTTAATCCTAATTGCTACTAGAAACAGAAATTAAAAGGGAAAAGGATTGGGATTTCAGTTAAAGTCCAGAGAAATTGAAATTTCAGTTAGAGTCTGGAAACATTGAAAATAAAAAAAATAAAAAAAAAGTAGCCGATTAAACTATCCGAAACCAGTCGGCCAACAACAAGAAAGGACAGTCACAAAAAATGAGAAATAAAGGGATTCAATTAAAGGGATTTTTGGAAAACCACTGAAATTAAAGTCACATTAATACTTAAGAAACATTATTTTCAGCTATATATGACGAAGAAGAGCTCCAATTGATTTGGGAAATTAGAATCTCCAATCATTTAGTAAACTTGCAAAGCACAAAATTCCTGTACTATTGAGTTTGATGAATCTGATTTTGTTATTAAAGACTAAAATAAAAATATTGGCAACATTAAGCAGTACCGTACATCCTTCGTTTTTAAAAGTTCATGAATGATATATCATAAAACGATATTGTTGCAATATCAAACTATAGTTTTGCTGTGATGAAACCATATTATTTGGCTTCCTTACATTTGAAAGAATCTGAGTGGAAAGGACATAACACTGATGTCTTTTTAACAAATGGCAACATGTGACAGAAATATCATACGAATTGTATTCTTGAGAAAAAATAAGATTAAACTTGCATTAATACCTAACAAACATTAATTCTAACATAGAAGCATAACGACAAAGAAGACCATTTTTAAAAATAAATGTTATGTAAATAATAAAATTAGAGAGAGAACAGAGAGAGAAAAGTTGAGAAAATGATGCGGCTGCTCTAATTGGTACTCCCTAAATAGTTCAAAATAACACATTATTTCTCATTTAGTTCCTCTAATTTAATTCTCCTTTTTTTGTTTAACAAGTGCATGGGGCCACCCCTTTCTTTTGTTTTTTTAGGCGGAGTTATATATCTAGTTGTATATTCCAATATTATAAAAAATGAAAAATAGCATTTAAAGGTAACTTGGACTCTACATTTATTCTACCCAAATTATTACCGTCTTTACAAAACATATATCCAACCAAATAGCCATCAAAATTGCAGGTAAGTTCTTGGGCAAGTTCGAATCAACGTTGCATCATACGAAACTTTAATTTTTTCAAGTCACTAAAACTGCATTCAAACTTCTTGGACCAAAAGTTTAAAATAATGAATACAACAGTGAATATTAGTTAAAAAGCATTACCCAATATGGGCATACTAATGAACGAATAAAAAACGTTTTGTGAAAAATATAGAAACAAAGATTTTATATATATATATATATATATATATATATACTCCCTCCGTCTCATATTATTAGTCGTGGTTAATAAAAATAGTTGTCTCAAATTATTTGTCATTTTATAAATTCAAGATAAAACTGATTATTTTTTTCCTTTTTTGCCCTTAGTAATAATTGTTCTTGAAATTGGAAATAATACATAAATAGAATAAATATTCAATGAAGAGAGATTATATCTTAAGAGATAAATAAGGGTAAAATAGTCCAATCTCTTTCCTTATTAATATTTCTTAAGAGGCATGTAAAAGAGAAACACCTGCTAACAGAGGAAAATCGAAGAGAAAAATGAAGAGATGACCTGAACATTCATGAATGTCGAGAGAGAAAAATCCATCTTATTACCAGCTGAAGAGTGAAAATATTCTGTGTGTTTACAAGTATTGGGTCAGTCCTATTTATACATGACCCGAGTACATAATTACATTTTCGGCCAGCCCAATATTAACAAATGACAGATAAAATAAAATAAATGTGTGGCCTGCTAAGTAGGGTGATCAACAAGATGTTCAATGGAACTATTATTTCCAACAGCCCCCCTCAAGTTGGAGGGTGACAAAAACCCCAACTTGCGCAAGATAAGGTGATGTCCAGCGCCAGATAAAACCTTGTGAACACATCCACAAGCTAGGAAGAGGTAGGAGTATGCAGCAGGTGAATGAGACCTTCATTGAGCTTGGTCAGAACAAAATGACAATCCAACTCAATGTGCTTGGTCCGTTCATGAAAGACAGGATTTCGAGCAATGTGTAAAGCAACCTGATTGTCACAGACCAAGGGCACAGAGCAAGGAGCAGTGGTATCGCCTAAATCACACCTCAAAACAAGGATATGAAATGGTCGATTGCAATAATAGTAACCCAACAACGAGTCGGGATCGAATCCACACGGAGTTTATATGGGAGCTAGGAGTATATATTCTAGTACGTGAGTTTGAACTATCTTAATTTACACTTTCACAAATTGATTTTGTTTCTATGTCTATTTTTAAAACTAAGATTGCAAAGTTAAGAAATAAAACTAAGATAATTATTTTTATTATTTTTCAAGTTTGTAAAAAGCCTAGGGTTATGACCATCGCCTAGGTGTTCGCCTAATGAGATATAAACCTTAATGCTTGTTTTGTTGATTGGGGTGTATTATAGCTATCAACTCTCAATTACCCACTCAGTACCTCTCGGTCAAGGAGTAGTTTTGCCCAATTTGTCTTTCTCAAGTCCAAATGGATATCACACAAAATGGTTAATAAGAGCTCAAGTCGGGTTCTTACTATCTCTAGGTTGAATCCTTTAATTGGGTTGATCAATCTCTCGATTGACCCAATTTCTTGTTAGCCAAGTTTTCCTAGACTAAGTCTCTCTTTCTCAAGTAGAGACTAAGTCAATTGGGCATAAACTAATATTTGCAACCACTAATTTCACAAATTAAGCATGAACAAGGCTAAATAATAAACACACAATCATAAACAAGCAATAAATTAGATACCCATAAGGTTTGCACATTAGGGTTGGGTCACAACCCTAGTAACAATCTAGCTACTCATGCTTGAAATTAAAGAAATAGAAGAAGAAATAATAATTAAACTCATATTGGAAAGTCAAAATGATAAAATCTATGTTAAAATATCCCAAAATATAGAAAACAACTAAAAGAAGCAAAGAAAAACGGCTACAGGACTTACTGATGTCAAAAGTTAACCTAATTTTATTGAAACTCATTTATTTATACAAGACTAGAAATTTCGGACAAAAATGCCCTTCGAAAGGTTTTGCGGCCGCACAATTCCATGTGCGGTCCGTAGAAGTCTTCATCTTTGCAGGAGCTGGGATTTTGCGGCCACACAATTCTCCACTGCGGCAGCGAGACATTGTTTCTGCGGTCCGTAGATTTATCACTGTGGCCGCAACCTGATCTTCTATGGTCCGCATCTTTACTTCTGCGTCCACAAGGCACTCTTTCTATGGCCGCACAATTCCTATGCGGTCCGAATTCTTGAGGGACTTGGATTTTGGAAATTTGCACACCCTCTAAAGTTCATCTCCACTTCTTCATTTGTGGTCGCACAATTCCTATGCAGTCTGTAGTTTGCTAGAAAACCCTGTTGGGATTTGCTTCATTGTTTGCGGCCGCAGTTTGCTAAGATAATTATTTTTATTATTTTTCACGTTTGTAAAAAGCCTAGGGTTATGACCATCGCCTAGGTGTTCTCCTAATGAGATATAAACCTTAATGCTTGTTTTGTTGATTGGGGTGTATTATAGCTATCAACTCTCAATTACCCACTCAGTACCTCTCGGTCAAGGAGTAGTTTTGCCCAATTTGTCTTTCTCAAGTCCAAATAGGTATCACAGAAAATGGTTAATAAGAGCTCAAGTCGGGTTATTACTATCTCTAGGTTAAACCCTTTAATTGGGTTGACCAATCTCTCGATTGACCCAATTTCTTATTACCCAAGTTTTCCTAGACTAAGTATCTCTTTCTCAAGTAGAGACTAAGTCAATTAGGCATGAACTATTTTTTGGGTCACGACCCAAAATCTACCTAGTCGTGATGGAACCTAACCCAACCCGTCAGGTAAGCCAATTAACCAATGTCCAACTTAATGAGATTTATTAAGATAAGAAATGATAGTACACCGCTTTTATAAAAAACATTCCCAAGGACTAGTAGTACAAATCATGAGCTTCTAAGATTAGAATTTACAAAACTTATATGAAATAAATACATCATCTGTTCGAAATGCACATAAATAGATTCTTATAAATCTAAGGCTACCATGAACAAGAGGCAGCTACAACCGGAACGCAGGTACGTCTTCAATTCCAGCTCCCGTCGAGTACAGCAATATCAACATCCAGTATATGCACGCAAGGTGCAGAAGTGTAGTATGAGTACAGCCGACCTCATGTACTCAATAAGTAATAAACCCAACCTTAGGTTGAAAGTAGTTACGAGCTTGTACCAAGGCCAGAGTCCAACTCCCATAAGCAACAACAATTCATAACAACATAAAGCAAGTAATAAAAGGAGTAACCCAGAGATAAAATGCTCAGCTAAATCATGATTTCTGAAAATAGTTTTGCCTTTCAAGTATATCAGTGAAAAACCCAAATCATTTACTGCAGTTGCCAAAAATATGAGTAAGTTGAAAACAGTAATTTTCCCAAAAATCCTTTCCACAATAAATAAGATGTTTCATTTTCTTTCAAGATAGCCAGTGAAAAATGCATCAGTATGCCTATAAGTCAGTATGTGTGAGAAATCATGAATGACGTGATATTGTACAACATGAGAAAAGTGCATCTCTACGCCTGTATGTCAAATGTGCATGTCAATGCGATGCACTCAGTGATAAAAACCATATGCATACTCTCAGAGTATCATTTCACTTAGTCCTCCCAGTCACTCAGTCCTCCCAATCGCTCGGCACTCGCACTCAGTAGGTACCTGCGCTCATTGGGGTGTGTACAGACTCCGGAGGGGCTCCTTCAGGCCAAGCGCTATAATCTGCACGGACAACTCACGTGCTATTATATCAATATCTGGATCTGCACGGACAACTCACGTGCTATATAAAGCCTATAAGGCCTGCTGCAGGCGGGCATCCCCAATAATAATAATAATAATAATAATAATAATAATAATAATAATAATAATAATAATAATAAATAAAGCCAACATGACCTGCTGCGGTGTACAGTCCGATCCCAAAAATATCCTCACAGCCAGGCCCTTGGCCTCCCTCAGTCATCAATCTCTCCAGTTTCTCTCTCATAGGCTTACAATGTCATGAAAATAGCCCGAAAATTATGATATGATGTATAAATAAATAATAACAGAGACTAAGATATGATAGGCAATGAAATGAATATGAATTTTCAATTAAAACAAATAATTCACAGCAATATGACCTCTGTGGGTCCCAATAATACTAGCACATAGCCTCAACATGGTTTTTTATTTTATTCTCAGCTAAATTGTTTTAACACATAAAACTGCATAGAAAATGCCAAGATTATTTGACTACAAAATTCCACGAAAATAATTACGTCACAATTTCTATGGTGCACGCCCACACGTCCATCACATAGCATGTGCGTCACCTCCAAACAATTCACATAATACGTATTTTCAGGGTTCATACCCTCAGCTCCAAGATTAGAAGAGTCACTTACCTCGAATAAGCCAAATCCAACGTCGAGCAAGCTAAACAATGTTCCAGAAATTCCATTCTGCGCATATCAACTTCCGAACGGCTCGAATTTAGTCAGAATTAATTTGATTTAGTCAACACAAATTATAGGAATTTATTCCATATCAAATACTAATTATTTCTACAAAATCCGAAATTACACTCAAAAATCGCCCGTGGGGCCCACATCTCGGAACCCGATAAAAGTTATAAAATATGAACGCCCCTTCAACTACGAGTCCAACCATACAAATTTTACTCAAATCCGACATCAACTCGACCCTCAAATCTTCAAATTAAACCAAGAGGGTTTGCACAATTTTCCAACTTAATTCACCAATTTAATATTGAAAACAACGATGGATTTAGGTAATTTGACCAATATTGAGTTAAGAACACTTACCCTGTCATTTTTCTTTAAAATCTCCCAAATATCGCCTCTTCTCAAGCTCTAAATCGGCAAAAATAAAAAAAGGGATGAAGTCCCATTTTCAGAACTTAAACTCTCTGCACAGTCATTTCATCTATGCGATCGCGGCCTAAGTCCCGCGATCGCGAAGCACACATTTCCACTGCCAAAAACTGACCCTATGCGATCGCGGATTAGTTCACACGATCGCAAAGCACAAAAGAGACTGCCCCCAAATTTGGCCTTCACGAACGGGGTTGAATCCACGCGAATGTGGATCACTGATGCACAAATTTATGCAATCGCGAAGTACAAACGCGTGACCTCCACTTCTGCTCCATTTCCTCTATGCGAACGCGGCCTTAGCCACGCGTTCGCAAATCACAAAATCCCAGAGCTACGCGATCGCATTCCTCTGCACGTGATCACATAGAACAAAACTCAACAGCCCCGAATTAACCCTACGCGATCGCAGACCTTCTCACGCGATCGCGTAGAAGGAAACCAGATACAGATATCAGAAAATTTCCAGCAACACTCCAAGTCTAAAAATTGATCTGTTAACCATCTGAAACTTACCCGAGGCCCCCGGGAGCTCAACCAAATATACCAACAAGTCCCATAACATAATACGGACCTACTCGAGGACTCAAATCACATCAAACAACATCAAAACGACGAATCGCACCTCAAATCAAAACCTATGAACTTTGAAACTTCAACTTCCACAACTGATGCCAAAACCTATCAAATCACGTCCGATTGACCTCAAATTTTGCACACAAGTCTCATTTCGCATTACGGACCTATTCCAATTTCCAGAATCGGATTCCAACCCTGATATCAAAAAGTCAACCCCTCGGTCAAACTTTCCAAAAATTCAACTTTCGCAATTTCAAGCTTAATTCCACTACGGACCTTCAAATAACTTTTCGGACACGCTCTTAAGTCCAAAATCACCATACGGAGCTATTGGAATCATCAGAATTCAAATCTGAGATTGTTCACACATAAATCGACATATGGTCGACGTTTTCAACTAAAGCTTTCTATTTTGAGACTAAGTGTCTCAATTCATTCCGAAATCTCTCAAGACCCGAACCAACTAACCAGATAAGTCATAAATCAAATGTAATGCATAAATTGTGCAGTAATTGGGGGAATGGGGTTGTAATACTCGAAACTACCGGTCGGGTCATTACATTCTCCCCCACTTAAATATATGTTCGTCCTCGAACGTGCTAAGAGTTTCTCCATGCCATGAACTCACTATTCCATTTTACCACGCACTTACCCGGGGGTTATCCCACGTCACCCTATTCTATATAGGCCTGACAATACAATATAACTGAAAATCATTAATTTAACCTTAGCCCAACCTTCAGAATTTCTTTTCAAGACGCGAATCTCACAGTTATACATTGTATAAGTCTGAACAAACTGCATCGAGCCATAACTATAACCACAAATATAATCACCTAAAATATTATACAACTCGCACGCTCGTAGCACCATTCCTGATCACAGTAACTACTCCAAAATCAACCAAGTACTAGTATTAAACCCCATATCAAGCCAAACCTCATTCCAAAAATCTTTGTACACTATTGATAATAAAAGAAACACGCAGAATCTCGTAACCCCTTATCAGGTCAACAAGTCATGGAGCTCTCTCGCCCCAACTAGAGCCATAATCACTTTCTAAGACGACTTTCAATATTATTCTCCTGAATATACCGTAATCGAACCTGATAGTACCCTTTCTAGGTCCAATGACCTTACATTATTAAACACAACTATCCCACAGACATGCCACACCAATATAACTCAGAGCCACAAACCGTGCCATCCGTGCACCAATACGCAACAATTCAAATGTACTCAGTCATGGAAAATGACTCAAATGAGAGAATTGACCCGCAAGATTAACAAGTACCGCCACAACAAAATGCTGAAATTCATCACACACCGTCGAACCATCACACGATTTTAACACAAGGTTCATACCTTAACATAACTCTGCTGCAATGCGTGAACCCATCCAAACGCTGGCCCATATTACATACCTCGAGCCACCCTGCTCAAAATCAATAATCACGGAGAAGCAAATGACACAATGCCACACAAAACCTGAAAGAACCTAACTAATACACAATCGATCATGCAATACCCAAATACTCATCTCGCCCAGATTCTGCCATAAGGCCCCCAATAGAACCGCACCATGTGTGCATACAACCAATGAATCACAACTCCTCGTAGCATAGAAGAGTAACTCACCGATCATTCCAGAACATGAATAAGCTCAACATCAACTGAACGGCACATCCCTCAACAATAAGAGTGTGGGGCCAACAAATCCGACTCGGTGTAGAATACACATCCTAATTGGGCCTACCAATGAACCCCCAAATCAACTCTGGTTACCCATAAATAGATAAACAACCCTCCGAAAATCTACAAAGACTGAGTCACAATACATACTATTATCTAGCTAGCTTCGGCCACGACTTCACAGTCTACAACCATGAAACAATCTGCTACTGACAACTCCCGGTCTCAAAATCCATAGAACACATGAATCACCATTTCTAATCCCATCTCTACCGTCCGAATGTCTAATACATCTCTCATACACGATCATCCCACGAGGAATACTTCTCCCATTCTTTCGTGCCACATAGCAACGTCTTAAATCAGCAGTCTATCAACCAGGAGAGTGCCGCAATACCTATGAAATATCCATAATTCAAAACATAATGTGCCTTCTGAAATGTACACTCTACTCACGCAATACCAAATAGTTATAGCATTTATCTAAACATCGAAAATAGTCAATGCCCTCTAAGAATTTATGACCTCCCCTTCAAAACTAAATTGTGACCTTGCACACGCAAACCTTAATCCCACATAACACACCACATCTATTATGCCATCATATGAAAAATACGAGAACCTTATATTCATTCTGGGTCACAAGTAGAATACATATCCGATCAGCCAGAAGCCTTCCATTTGATCCCATACGGTAGAAAATAACAATACTCAACATGTTCCTTAGGCCGGTAGGAAATATCCATCTCAA
Organism: Nicotiana otophora; assembly: GCA_000715115.1. Classification (NCBI taxonomy): domain Eukaryota; kingdom Viridiplantae; phylum Streptophyta; class Magnoliopsida; order Solanales; family Solanaceae; genus Nicotiana; species Nicotiana otophora. The sequence goes on from AWOL01S0018029.1 coordinate 24,314, forward strand.
ACCGTGGTAGAAATCCTCGAGAATGCTTTGGACTCCATTTGCACATAATCAAGCTATCAGAACTGAGTCTCTCTAACTCAACCAAGCCACGCAGGTCACCAAACCCAAGAGTATAGCCACAAAGAACCTGTAGAAAACTCCCACATCATAAGGACCCAAAGAACCGATCATATCCATTACCATACTAATCCAACCTACCACCAAGCTGTCCTATTTCTCCGAGTCCCTTCCGAATTTTGTCTTCAATTTGATACTTCTCCTTGCTAAAACACCACGATCTTTAACCACAACTCACCCCACTAACCCTAGCATAGAACCATAACGCCCTAAGGCCCATAAGCCGCCGAATTCCCTCTTAAGTATCCCAAAAGCATTACAACCGAGGCATCCACTCTGAAAGACCTAATGTAAATTTAAAATTGTCTGAATTTCCTTTCTTATACTGAAATATAGAATCCATAGTCATGCAGAATTATCGCAAGTCCCGACACCATCCAATATAAATAACCGATTCTAGCGATATACGAATCCGAAAAAAATTCCAATTACCACTTATAGTTTTTTTTAATCCATTAGAACCCTCTCGAGAGTCATCCACTCTTCTCAAATCTAATTTGCTCTGCCCCGAACGAGCCGAAAGACATGTGCTCCTTTAGCACAATCAACACTCAAAGAAGTAACCCTGCCTTAATACCACCAATCAGATTCATACTTTGTGCGTACTACATCCTTCAGAAACAACAACTCACTCATCCCATGATTTTTCCTATACTCCTAATATGCCATAACTCGTATCCAGAAATTTCCTTACTCAAGTTATTCTCGAACTCCACCTCTGCAAGTCATCGCTGATTCCCAAGTATACCTCAGACCAAAACAAATATTTGACACATAGCCATGAATAAAATTGCCAATAGCAGAATCCTCCACTTGACTCAAAGCCATAAATTTAAACACTCGAGACTGTACGTTACATCAAAACAAAAATCAAGCACCGAATGGCCCCTCATTTACATTTCAAGGAAACACTTCTCATCGCATTCAAATCGTTTTAACACATCCCGCAGTCACATCATACTCATCAAAAAGTCATTCTACCGCCCATCGAGCCACAAATTTCACCCGTAGGTACATTATCGGACATATGAGTCCAAATGTACAAGTTACAACTGAAGCTACCGAGCTTAAGCTGCGGTCTAACCAAGTCCTCAAGTCCTCCAGACTGACCCATCACCGAAACACATAATACACATCTCGAACCTTATTCATAAAATCACAAGCCGACGATGCACATCTGATACCGAGCGCTCATGTGCGCATACGAATATGTGGAAGGAATTCAAAGAGTTATGTCTCAAGCTGAATCAATTCCGCACGATAAAGAAAGAAAGATAGAAAGTATATATCCTAAATGCCCTGTAGCCTCTCGAAAATAAGTATGAATGTCATCATACCGATCCGCAAGACTCTACTAGATACTTGATCATGACTTGTAGAACCTATGAATCTAGAGCTCTGATACCACCTTGTCACGACCCAAAATCCACCAAGTCGTGATGGCACCTAACCCAACCCGTTAGGTAAGCCTATTAACCACTATCCATCTTAATAAGATTTATTAAGATAAGAAATGATAATATACCGCTTTTATACAAAAATTTCCCAAGGACTGGTAGTACAAATCATGAGCTTCTAAGATTAGAATTTACAAAACTGGTATGAAATAAATATATCATCTGTTCGAAATGTACATAAATAGATTCTTATAAATCTAAGGCTACCATGAATAAGAGGCAGCTACAACCGGAACGCAGGTACATCTTTAATTCCAGCTCCCGTCGAGTACTACAACATCAACATCCAATATCTGCACGCAAGGTGCAGAAGTGTAGTATGAGTACAACCGACCCCATGCACTCAATAAGTAACAAACCTAACCTTAGGTTGAAAGTAGTGACGAGCTTGTACCAAGGTCAGAGTCCAACTCCCATAAGCAACAACGGTTCATAACAACATAAAGCGAGTAATAAAAGGAGTAACCCAAAGATAAAATGCTCAGCTGAATCATGATTTCTGAAAATAGTTCTTCCTTTCAAGTACATCAGTGAAAAACCCAAATCGTTTATCAAAGTTGCCAAAAATATAAGTAAGTTGAAAATAGTAATTTTCCCAAAAATCCTTTCCATAATAAATAAGATGTTTCATTTTCTTTCCATATAGCCAGTAAAAAAAAATCATTATGCCCATAGGCCAGTATGTGTGAGAAATCATGAATGACATGATACCGTACAACATGAGGAAAGTGCATCTCTATGCCTGTATGTCAAATGTGCATGTCAATGCGATGCACTCAGTGATAAAACCATATGCATACTCTTAGAGTATTATTTCACTTAGACCCCCCAGTCATTCAGTCCTCTCAGTCACTCAGTCCTCCCAATCGCTCGACACTCGGCACTCGCACTCAGTACGTACCTGCGCTTACTAGGGGTGTGTACAGACTCCGGAGGGGCTCCTTCAGCCCAAGCGCTATAATCTACACGGACAACTCACGTGCTTTTATAACAATATCTGGATCTGCACGGACAAATCACGTGCTATATAAAGCCTACAAGGCCTGCTGCAGGCGGGCAGCCCCGAACCACATAATAATAATAATAATAATAATAATAATAATAATAATAATAATAATAATAATAATAATAATAATAATAATAATATATAAAGCCAACATGGCCTGCTGCGGCATACAGTCCGATCCCAAAAATATCCTCACAGTCAGGCCCCCGGCCTGCCTCAGTCATCAATCTCTCCAGTATCTCTCTCTCATGGGCTCACAATGTCATGAAAATAGCCCGAAAATAATGATATGATGTATCAATAAATAATAACAGAGACTGAGATATGATATACAATGAAATGAATATGACTGAGTATGAATTTTCAATTTAAACAAATAATTCACAGCAATATGACCTCTGCGGGTCCCAATAATATTGGCACACAGCCTCAACATGATTTTTAATATGATTCTCAGCTAAATTTCTTTAACACATAAAATTGCATAGAAAATGCCAAGATTATTTGACTACAAAATTCCACTGAAACAATTACGTCACAATTTCTATGGTGCATGCCCACACGCCCATCACCTAACATGTGCGTCACCTCCAAACAATTCACATAATACGTATTTTCAGGGTTCATACCCTCAGCTCCAAGATTAGAGAGTTACTTACCTCGAACAAGTCGAATCCAATGTCGAGCAAGCTAAACAATGCTCCAGAAATTCCGTTCTGCGCGTATCAACTTCCGAACGGCTCGAATCTAGTCACAATTAATTTGATTCAGTCAACACAAATTATAGAAATTTATTCCATATCAAATACTAATGTCTCCACAAAATCCGAAATTACACTCAAAAATCGCCCGTGGGGCCAATGTCTCGAAACCCGGCAAAAGTTACAAAATATGAATGCCCCTTCAACCACGAGTCCAACCATATAAATTTTACTCAAATCCGACATCAACTCGACCCTCAAATCTTCAAATTAAACCAAGAGGGTTTTCACAATTTTCCAACTTAATTCACCCATTAAATGTTAAAAACAACCATGGATTCGGGTAATTTGACCAATATTGAGTTAAGAACACTTACCCCATTATTTTCCTTGAAAATTTCCCAAAACTCGCCTCTTCTCGAGCTCCAAATCAGTAAAAATAGAAAATGGGATTTTAGAACTTAAACTCTCTGCCCAGTCATTTCATCTATGGGATCGCGGCCCAAGTCCCGCGATCGCGAAGCACACATTTCCACTGCAAAAACTAACCCTATGCGATCACGGATTAGTTCACGCGATCGCGAAGCACAAAAGAAACTGCCCCCAAATTTGGCCTTTGCAAACACGGTTGAATCCACGCGAATGCGGATCACTGATGCACAAATCTATGCTACCGCGGACTCATCCACGCGATCGCGAAGCACAAACACGTGACCTCCACTTCTGCTCTATTTTCTCTACGCGAACGCGACCTTAGCCATGCGTTCGCAAATCACAAAATTCCCCAGCTGCGCGATCGCATTCCTCCGCATGCGATCACATAGAACAAAACTCAACAGCCCCCAATTAACCCTACGCGATCGCAGACCTTCTCACGCGATCGCGTAGAAGGAAACCAGATACAGATATCAGAAAATTTTGAGCAATACTCCATGTCTAAAAATTGATCCGTTAACCATCTGAAACTCACCCGAGACCTCGACCAAATGTACCAACAAGTCCCATAACATAATACAGACCTACTCGATGCCTCAAATCACATCAAACAACATCAAAATGAGGTATCACACCTCAAATCAAAATCTATGAACTTTGAAACTTCAACTTCCACAACCGATGCCGAAACCTATCAAATCACGTCTGATTGACCTCAAATTATGTACACAAGTCACATTTTACATTACCAACCTATTCCAATTTCCAGAATCAGATTCTGACCCCAATATAAAAAAGTCAACCCCTCGGTCATACTTCCCAAAAATTTAACTTTCGTCATTTCAAGCCTAATTCCACTACGGACCTCCAAATAACTTTCCGGACACGCTCTTAAGTCCAAAATTATCATACACAGCTATTGGAATCATCAGAATTCAAATCTGACGTCGTTTACACATAAATCAACATCCGGTCGACTTTTCCAACTTAAGCTTTCCATTGTGAGACTAAGTGTCTCAATTCATTCCGAAATCTCTCCGAACCCGAACCAACTAACCCAATAAGTCAAAAATCAACTGTAATGCATAACTTACGCAGTAATTGGTGGAATGGGGTTGTAATACTCAAAACGACCGGCCGGGTTGTTACAGTTTGCAACCATTTATTCCACAAATTAAGCACGAACAAGGCTAAATAATAAATACCCAATCATAAACAAGCACTAAATTAGATACTCATAAGGTTTACACACTAGGTTTGGGTCACAATCCTAGTACAATTCTAGCTACTCATGCTTGAAATTGAAGAAATATTAATTACACTCATATTCGAAAGTCAAAATGATAAAATCTATGTTAAAATATCCCAAAATATTGAAAACTACTAAAATAAGCAAAAACAAACTGCTACAGGACTTGCTGATGTCAAAAGTTAATCTAATTTTGTGAAACTCGTCTATGTATACAAGGTTGGAAATTTCGGACAAAAATACCCTTCGAAAGATTCTACGACTGCACAATTCCATGTGCGGTCCGCAGAAATCTTCATCTTTGTAGGAGCTGGGATTCTACGGCTGCACAATTCTCCATTACGGCCGCGAGGCATTGTTTTTGCAGTCCGCAGATTTATCACTGCGGCCGTAACCTCATCTTCTGCGGTCCATATCTTTACTTCTGTCGTCGCAAGGCAGTCCTTCTGCGGCCGTACAATTCCTGTGCGGTCCGCATTCTTGAGGGACTTGGACTTTGAAAATTTCCACACCCTCTGAAGTTCATCTCCAGTTCTTCATTTGCGGCCGCACAATTCCTGTGCGGTCTGTAGTTTGCTAGAAAACCATGTTGGGATTTGCTTCATTGTTTGCGGCCACATATGAAATTCTACGGTCCGCACTTTGCAAGCTATTGTGCCTTTTGTTGTCTTGTATTTTGATTACTCATTTTTTAGTCGGATTTCATCTCGGGAGTCCGACTTCCAACATTTCTGCAAATTTTGCACATTTCATCCGTTTCGGGAACACAATTAAATGCTTTTAGACTAAAACAAAAGCTAAAAGGCCCTAATAAGTAGTCAAAATTCCCATTTATCAACTAGGCGAGCAACACAAGTAACCTCAGCAACTGCCTTACTCATAGCCCTATACTCGGCTTCAGCCGATGACAAGGAGACAATAGTTTATTTCTTGGATTTCCAATGCACCAAACTGCCACCTAGAAGGACACAAAAACCAGATACAGACCTCCTGGTGCCAGGGCAAGCAGCCCAGTCACTATCACAGTACACAGTTAAGTTGAGATCAGGAGAATTGTTCAAGAAAACTCCAAAATCAGAAGTACCTTTTAGGTATCTCAACAGGTGCAGCTTTCATGTGTGGTAGACAAGGATGCTGCATAAACTGGGAATACCGTTGTACGGTAAAGGAGATGTTCGGCCTGGTATGGGTCAAGAAATTCAACTTACCCACAAGATATCAGTACCTGTCAGGATGAGGCAAAGGATCACTGTTACATCCCATGTTTTCGTATGTAAAAGTACGCCATAAGTAAATTGATGAAAGCTCGGAAATGAGATTATTTTGAGATTATTAGTGTCATGCTATTTCAAGCAAGTGATAAGAAAATTCGTGAAGGTAAAAGGGTAAGCTAATCGAAGAAAATGAGTTTCGGCGAAATTTGACATTTTGGGATAAAATACGGTCCAAGCTATAATACCCCGTATTTATGGACTAGTACCATATAAGGTACCATATGACCATGATAGTAAGGTGTATAAAGTGTGTTAAAAGTGGGTAGTATTTTAAGTAATTTGAGATAATTCTTAATTATGTGGGTAATTAGTTAATTATTGGATAATGGGATATTACCTAATTAATTAAGCATAATGTGGATAAAGTTAAATGCTCCCAACATGGCAGCCAAGGGGTCTTTGATTTAAAGACCAAGTAATGACTCTTAGTCATTAAAATAGGTGGCTCATTTTGAGGACTTTGTGGCCAAGTCATGCTTATCAAAGTGGGCCCCACACCACCAAGGCTTAAAAGCTTCTTTAATTCACAAAACAAGATACATATATCTTCAAAGGTTACGGATGAACTTCAGCAAGGAAACGTTATACCAAATTAGGATCAAAATCAAAAGAGAGATGTATCCATCTTCATAGCAACGTAAATGCTTCAGCAAATATCATATTTTCAATAGCAACATGATTTGCTTCAATAATTCCATACGAAGTTATACTGCGTAATAACAACGGGATTTGCAATTCTAAGGGAGTATGGTGCAATCTCTCTCAAGAATATCATACGTATTTTCCCTAATACGATCCGTTGTTATGTGTTCTTCGCAAAAGACGTGTGTCAGAAGGATTGTCAACAGAATCGGTTCAGGTATGTTAAGGCTATCCCTTCTTTCTTTTTGGCATGATCCATACGATATAAATAAAACGAGCAAAATACGCAACTTTCATAAATGACTCTATTCATAGAAATCCTAGGGGTGTCTATATTCTTGATTCCCCCGGTGAATTATTATTATATCTTCTGTTCATGGGTCTCAGAAAAATACGTATTTGATAAAGTTTATCCGAAAAGCATATTAATTTTTATGACATTCCGAGAAATCTTATTAACGTATTTCTTATGCATTTCATGCATTTATACATATACATTGACCCATGACCAGATGGCATTATATACGCGTATATATGTATATGGGATATGGAAAAATGGTTACGGTGTTATATACACACCACCACCTGATCAGCTGGTATACGTTGATGATTTGCCCACAGTGGCCGAGATGATATGATGGGATGCTCTCAAAGGCTTGATGATTTTATGTACGTATATACCTATGCATGGTATGACATTTTTACGCATATGCATGGCATTGTAAATATTATTGATTCACATAGTTATTCAGACTTACATGTTGAGTCTTTTACTCCATGTTTCTCATGTCTATTATTTACTGATGTTTATTCCTTATATACTCGGTACATTATTTGTACTGACGCCCCTTTTGCCTGGGGACGCTGCGTTTCATGCCCGCAGGTCCCGATAGACAGGTTGAGAGCCCTCCAAATAGGCTATCAGCTCAGCGGAAGATGTTGGTACGCTCCATTTGCTCCATAGTTGCTATTTGGTCAGTATTAGGACATGTATTGATCGGTATGGCGGGGCTCTGTCCCGACCTTTATGACAATTATATATTCTTAGAGGCTTGTAGACAGACGTCATGTGTACGGGTATTTGTATGGCCTTGTCAGCCTGTATTTTGAGTTTATAAATGATCATGTTGGCCTTATAGGCCCGTATGTCACGTGTATGGTTTTTTATATTAGGTTGGGTCGTTCTATGTCGGGTAATTCCCTCACGTTTACTCTGTTTATCTCATGACGCCCCTTCTGGCCCACTTACCTATGATGATGTAATAAGAAAGATAAGTTATGTTGGCACTCAGTTAAGTAAAGTACCAGGTGCCCGTCGTGGCCCATCGGTTTGGGTCATGACAAAAGTGATATCAGAGCAGTTCTATCCTGGGGAGTCTACAAGCCATGTCTAGTGGAGTCTTATTTATGGGTGTGTTGTGCACCACACTTATGAGCAGGAGGCTACAGGGAATTTAGGACTGTCACTCTTTCTTCTTACTATAGATCGTGTGGTAGAGCTCAGTTGTAAGAACTCAATTTCCTAAACTCTATCTTATTCATAATATGACGAAGCCTACATCCAGAAAGACAGTTGGTAAGAGATTGAATGTGGCTATGGAAGAGTTGAGTCAGAGGAACTCGATTTATTTTTATGATTCTTATGATGAGTAAATGTAAGGTCTTCAGCAGAACATGTGGGTACTAAGACGTGTAAGAATCTTGATAAGGAGCCTTAAGGCAAGAATATCTATCTATCCATATGGTGAAAAGCAATGAGAGATTCAGAAGATAGATATAAGTTTCAAAAAGTAAAAGAAGCAAGGTGAAGAAGGGTACGAGGCGCTCAGTTAATGAAGAATATTAGTATTTACAATTCAGGCAGGGGAATATAAGCCTTTTGAGTTACCTTCAACAATAACAGAGGTATGTACAATTGACCACACCCATCTCATTTATTCCTTGTGGGGGCTAACAAAAGTAGTATAAGAGAAGGACGGATATCAGGATCTGGCTGGGGTAAGAGTAACCCAAAATGGTGAATTTGTTTGTGTTAGTTGACATTTCCAAAGGATATTGCAAATATGCTAATAGATCTCCTTGTGAGACACCCAGATGGTGCACTCTAGAATAGTACAACTAGATATGAGTACTGCAAAGATAGGAACTGGAAGCCATGAAGGGATAAATATTACCTTAGTGTGGCTCCCGTCCCTAGTAGAGAAAGAATGTTAGGCAACCCGATGGGCCGGTAGAATGTCTTGTTCGAGTTTCAGAATAAAGTGATAAACATAAATGTTAGCGAAAAATAAGAAGAGAGTTAATGAAGCATTATGAAGTAAGATGTGATACATGGATGACAACGGTAGATCAAAAAGATGACAATATTACAGAGTCTATAGTCAAGTGAAGGAAAACACGAGAGGTGACAGGCCTTGAGACAACAAAAGAGTATAGGCCATAAAGTCATATCCTCTTTTCGAGAAATATGTTCTTGACTCTAACATGATTACCATAAGGAAAAGTTAGACCCCAGAGTAATACAAATCAGTATGGACTAGTGAACAAGATAAACTAAACATGAATTAGGGACTGAGTGATTTGATAATAGTCGGTATCATGAGAATTTCATATTGCATTCCAGCAATAATAGAATGGAAACAGAAGAAGATTCATGAGAAATTCACATAATGGTCATTCAGGAAGACGCTTCCCTAAAGCAAGCAATGTGAGCAAGTTAAGCTTAAGGGACTGTATGTTTTAGTTATACTAAGTGTCACCCTCACGAGTAAGGAATTTTGTTATCCTTGGTACAGAAGGGTTTTTGTAAGGCGGGTAAGGGTCATCGATGATGTGAAAAGATGCCAAAGATGAAGAGGTAAAACATCTATAGGCGTCGTAGCTATAAATATTAGTACTCCCCTAAAAGGGGGGAATATGGAGTGATGTGGCATTAAGTCAGAATTAAGTGGTTTTAGTAACTACGGAATGGTAAAAGGGAGAATGCGATAAAAATGAGAAAGGGATGAGATTGCACTCATTCAAATCCTACAGACATGCAACGATTCTAGGACATTATGCAAACACGGCGTCAAGGAGAGAAAGTAAGGATTCCTGGCCGAGATGTTATTAATAGATAAGGAGCCAGTGTGAGACGTAAGTTAAGATAAAGGAAATAACCCAAGAAAGATTACGTGGAATATTAATATGGGATTTGACCAATGAGCATCTAGTAGTTGATTTAGGAAGAGCCTAGTTATGGCTAGACAAGAGGATACAAACAATCCACAGATCGTGCAAGATAAACATAGTGAATCAAGTCTTGCAGATATGACATTGTAATACTTGGGATATATTCAGATAGGAGTTGGAGTAGTTAAAGGCACCGTATGAGTATTACGGAAATAAAAGAGAGTACCAGTGGGAAGACAGTCAAAATATTAGTTCAGGAGCAATCCTACAAGCACAAGGGTGTGGGAATAAGCAACTACGGTTAATTATAGGCGAGGAAGAACATCAAAACATTCCGTCAAGTATATGAGGTAATAAGCTCGCAGCTTTACAAGAGTCAGAAGGTCGTCCCTAAATACGACAATGAAAGAATAGCAGAGGAAGTAAGGAAGAAGGCTTCAACCTAAGCTCGGTGACCTAAGGAGCAAATGGTCTTATAACAAAAGTCTCACAAAAACATTGTATGCACTCCATAAGAAAATGGCACCTACCGTGGCTAATGAACAAGAAGTAAAATTACAAGTGATATTCAAGATTATATGAGTTGTATGGAATTCCGATTTGTGTGGGCACTAAGGTAAGCTAAATATACACGCAACAAGGGGGTAGAAAGATCAGGAAAAGTAATAGCTAATACCAGAAGCCGCGGATCGGGAGATAGCGTAAGCCTACATAAAGGCCGATCAGAAGGAAGAGGAAACTAAAGAGTTACATCAATTAAGTAAATAAGGAGTCTGATTATTGAACCAGAATGTTATAGACATCGTGATTCAGAACATTGCAAAATTTATCTTAACATCAGAGGTACAAGAGATTTAGTACAACAACCATATTTTATGATGGCTCTACGACAAAGCCAGTTAGAAGAGTACCAGCCTCACAAGAAGTCAGTATGAAGCTACCACCAGGTTGTGTATGCACCAGAGGTGCAAGTATTATAAGAGAGCTTCAAGTTGTGGATGTGAATTATACCTATGTGGATCGGGGGTTATGAAAGAGATAGAAGATATGATGTGAGACTTTAAGATAAGTAAGGTAAAGGTGAACAACGTACAAGATACTCAAGCACAGAAGGTTGCGAATAGTCCATACTACGGATAAAAATCTAGAAGCATGGAGATTCAGTATCCAGGAATGATAGCGGCATCGTCAGTGGCATATCTTCTAGCCTATGGTTTCTAGGTATCGAGAAGCCTGATTAAGAAAGTAAAGAAGAGTTAGAGACGATGTGATGTCTCGCTTGATGTTCCAGGATGACAAAAGGAAATCTATGATGCAAGCAATTTGAAGGAAAATTGCGATTAGTATAAATAGATATGTGTAGGCCGCAAGCTATTGTGTGGCAAAGCGACAAGGTTCTAGAAGACAGGAGTAAGGATAAAAAAGGGCGAGTGAGAAGGTGACGAGAAGGGATAAGTCCTTAGGATTAAAATACCCACGTAATGTGAATCACATTGGGATGCTATGAAAAACGGTTGTGGAAGTATAGTATCTCCCCTAGGTGGATCAGTCTAATTACTCCAGATGTCCCCGACGAGACGCGGGCCCTTGCGAAAATGTTACATTAGAGGTCAAGTTATTAGTGGTAGATTATGGATCAACGTTAAGGTGAATCGACAATAGATGGATAAAGTTCCAATGTATGAGAGGGGGTAAGGATTCCATCCTTTAGATGAACAATAATAAGGAAGCATTGAAGGACATGGATTTATACATCTATGATACGAAGCAACGAAAGTAACCTGGAGTTTGGTAGCAGACCTCAGTAATGATAAATCGAAGTAAGAGTTATGGTATAGTATGACCTACCTAGATGTAGTAAAGTCATAAGAATGGATAACCGGGTCTATGAAATAAGATATAGCAATATTTGTAAGTTCAACAAAGTATCGAGCAAAGAACTTCCGTATACCTATCGATGCCAGAGAGACATCTTATTAAGCTCTGTATATGCTTACAAAGTGAGGCCTAAAGATTGTCTAAAACTGGAGGAAAAGGAGAGAGAGTCACATAGGCGTACATACAAGGAAAAAGTCATACAATCCGCATGATAGAAGGTAGCAAGAGTTACGAGGTTGGAAGAATTCCGACCACAGACCGCGGTGTGAGAAAGATGCCTAAAGGGGGGAATGACCTGGACTTTGGATTTATTCACAGAACAATTGCCTAGATGGCAAGAAGAGTATTAAAGTATTCACAAGAGCTATAGATTATGATAAATGCATCAGTCAACATTCGAGGACGAATGTTCCAAAGGGGGGAATGATGTTACACCCCATGTTTTCAAACGTAAAATACGCCATAAGTAAATTGATGAAAGCTCGAAAATGAGATTATTAGTGTCATGCTATTTCAAGCAAGTGATAAGAAAATTCGTGAAGGTAAAAAGGTATATCAAGCCTCTGAGAGCATCCCATCATATCATCTCGGCCACTGTGGGCAAATCATCAACGTATACTAGCTGATCAGGTAGCGGTGCGTATATAACGCAGTAAACTTTTTCCCATATCCCATATACATATATTCACATATATAATGCCATCTGATCATGGGTCAATGTACATGTATAAATATATGAAATGCATAAGAAATACGTTAATAAGATTTCTCGGAATGTCATAAAAATCAATATGCCTTTCGGATAAACTTTATCAAATACATATTTTTCTGAGACCCATGAACAAAAGATATAATAATAATTCACCGGGTGAATCAAGAATATAGACACCTCTAGGATTTCTATGAATAGAGTTATTTATGAAAGTTGCGTATTTTGCTCGTTTCATTTATATCGTATGGATCATGCCAAAAAGAAAGAAGGGATAGCCTTAACATACCTGAACCGATTCTCTTGACAATCCCTCTGACACACGTCTTTTGCGAAGAACACGTAACAATGGATTGATTTAAGGAAAAATCTGTATGATATTCTTGAGAGAGATTGTACCATACTCCCTTAGAATTGCAAATCCCGTTGCTATTACATAGTATAACTTCGTATGAAATTCTTGAAGCAAATCATGTTGCTATTGAAAATATGATCTTTGCTGAAGCATTTACGTTGCTATGAAGATGGATATATCTCTCTTTTGATTTTGATCCTAATTTGGTATAACGTTTCCTACTGAAGTTCATCTGTAACCGTTGAAGATGTATGTATCTTGTTTTGTGAATTAAAGAAGCTTTTAAGCCTTGGTGGTGTGGGCCCCACTTTGATAAGCATGACTTGTCCACAAAGTCCTCAAAATGAGCCACCTATTGTAATGACTAAGAGTCATTACTTGGTCTTTAAATCAAGACCCCTTGGCTGCCACGTTGGGAGCATTTAACTTTATCCACATTATGCTTAATTAATTAGGTAATATCCCACTACCCAATAATTAACCAATTACCCACATAATTAAGAATTATCTCAAATTACTTAAAATACTACCCACTTTTAGCACACTTTATACACCTTACTATCATGGTCATATGGTACCTTGTATGGTATTAGTCCATAAATATGGGGTATTATAGCTTGGACCGTATTTTATCCCAAAATGTCAAACTCATTTTCTTTGATTCGCTTATTTTATGTACGCATATACCTATGCATGATATGACATTTGTACGCATATGCATGGCATTGTAAATATTATTGATTCACAGAGTTATTCAGACTTACATGTTGAGTCTTTTACTCCATGTTTCTCATGTCTATTATTTACTGATGTTTATTCCTTATATACTTGGTACATTATTTGTACTGACGCCTCTTTTGCCTGGGGACACTGCGTTTCATGCCCGCAGGTCCCGATAGACAGGTTGAGAGCCCTCCAAGTAGGCTATCAGCTCAACGGAAGATGTTGGTACGCTCCATTTGCTCCATAGTTGCTATTTGGTCAGTATCATTAGGACATGTATTGATTGGTATGGCGGGGCTCTGTCCCGACCTTTATGACAATTATGTATTCTTAGAGGCTTGTAGACAGATGTCATGTGTACGGGTATTTGTATGGCCTTGTCGGCCTATATTTTGAGTTTATAAATGATCATGTTGGCCTTATAGGCCCGTATGTCACGTGTATGGGTTTTTATATTAGGTTGGGTCGTTCTATGTCGGGTAATTCCCTCATGTTTACTCTGTTTATCTCATGACGCCCCTTCTGGCCCACTTACCTATGATGATGTAATAAGAAAGATAAGTTATGTTGGTACTCGGTTGAGGAAAGTACCGGATACCCGTCGCGGCCCATTGGTTTGGGTCGTGATAATCACCTTCACCAGCCCTCAACTTGGAGTTGATCTCATGTGGACAGACTACTGAAATGGCATCAGAACAATGAAACTCAATAAGCAAATCATGAATAAATTTCCTTTTATGAAGCAGAACACCAGAAGTGGAAGGCAGAACCTTAATGCCAAGGAAATAGTGGAGAGACCCCAAGTCCTTTATCTTGAACTGAGCATGGAGGAAACTTTTAAGTGCCATCAACTCATTAGGATCAATACCAGTTAAGATAATATCATCTACATAGACCGCTAGGATAATGAGAGAATCCCTAGAAGACTTGGTAAAGATTGAGTAGTTATTAAGAGAGTGAACATAACCTTTGAAATATAATGCTTGTGATAATTTTGCATACCATTGTCGAAAAGCTTGACGCAAACCATATAAAGACTTCTATAATTTATAGACTAAGGGAGCAGAAGAACAAGAAGAAGAAGGAATGACCAAACCAGGAGGAGGTTTCATGTAAACCTCCTCATCCAAATCACCATGAAGAAATGCATTATTGACATCCAACTGAAATATAGGCCAATGCTTATTAATGGCTACAACAATAAGAGTTTTGACAGTGGACAATTTGACAATAGGAGAAAAGGTCTCAGTGAAGTCAACACCCTCAACCTGAGTATCACCTCTAACAACCAACCTAGCCTTAAACCTTTCTATGAAACCATCAGCCTTATATTTAACTTTATATACCCATTTGAAACCAATAGGCTTCTTCCCTGTAGATAAGGGAATAAGTTGCCAAGTCCCGTTGGCTTCCAAGGCATCAAATTCATGTCTCATAGCAAGCTGCCACTCAGGAATAGCCGTTGGGTAATGAAACAAGATAGGGAACATGAAGGACTTGAATATTAAAGAGAAGGGATTTATTTGAAGTCATATGATTGGAAGATCCATAATCTACAATCCAAACGGAATTATCTACTTGTGATAACATGCAATCTTTGAACGACACACTAGTAGGCAAGAGCTTACCAGCAAAATTGGTAGATGCTAGGAGTGCTGGGCTTTGAGAGGAATGATCAGAGATAGGGCAGTGCTGCAACAGTGATATCAACTGGGTGTACTGATCTTTAGTTAGACCAGGAATAAAAGACCTCTCCTCATTACTGGAACCATCAAAGTGGGTGGACATGTAGGCACGTTGGTGGTAGACTCAACTTCAACATTGACTGCAGCCCTTTTAGGTGTAGAAGATGACTTGTTAAACTTGAAATTGGGAGGGAATCCATGCAATTTATAACATCGATCGATAGAATATCCTGGCTCTTACAGTATTTGCAAACAACTTCAGTCTTTGGAGGATCAAAACTGATTTTAGAGGGAAAATTCTGCTAAGGAAAATTCTACTTGGATACTCTAGCATTAAACGAAGCTGAACTGGAAGAGAATTGAGACGAATCTGATACCTATCTTTGCTTCTCATCCAATAGAAGGATGCTATAAATCGTGCTGACGGAAGGGAAAGTCTTAATCATAAGGATGTTACTCCTAGTTTGGCTATACATGTCATTTAGTCCCATAAAAAATTCATAAACTCTTTGGATGTCTTCATCCTTTTGGTAATCAGATTCTGCTCCACAAGAAGAACATTTCCTCACTTAACTCGTGGATAAAGCAACTATCTCATCCCATAATTGCTTAATTTTGATAAAGTAAGAAGCAATGTCGAGAGATCCTTGCGATATATGGGCTAAATCGTTCTTAAGTTCATAAACCCTAGCAGCGTCAACTTTTCCATAACGTTCTTCCAGTTCATTCCAAATATCCTTGGCGAATTCCGAGTACTCAACACTCTGCGCTATTTCTTTAGTCAAAGAGTTGGTTAACCAGGAGACTACAAGATCGTTACACCTTTGCCATTGTCTGGCAAACGGTGAAGTAGAATGTGACTTCTCAGACGAGCCATTAATGAAGTCTAATTTGTTCCTCACAGATAGAGTAACCAGAATAGTGCGCCTCCTGCTCCCATAGCAACTGCCATCAAAAGGATCAAAAACCAAAGATGCTCAACTGCCATCAAAAGGATCAAAAACCAAAGATGCTCCCAGAACGTCCGATGGATGGATGTATAAAGGATGGTACAGATGCGTATAATCATCCTCATGAAAAGCGGTGCGAGATGAAGAGGAGGTAGTAGATGGAGAATTATTATCCGGCATTGTAGAAATCAGAACCCTAATTTCACAATTGCAGAGAGAATACCCAAAAAATCGATTCACGAGCAAAACCCTAGCTTTTAGAATAGCAATCAAAACTGATAAAATTGATGAATTGACAAATCAAACGAAGCAATACATGAAGATTGCAAAGTATAAAATCATCGGAAAAGAAACAAATCCCAAATGCTTCTCCAAAACGCCGAAGAATAGAGCATCGGAGAACAAAATTTCAACCAAATCGAATGAGAATAGGATTAATATGCATCTAATCACCATCAGATGCTAGATTTCTCACTCTAATACCATGTTAACAGAGGAAAATCGAAGAGAAAAATGAAGAGATGACCTGAACATTCATGAATGTCAAGAGAGAAAAATACATCCTATTACCAGCTGAAGAGTGAAAATGTTCTGTGTGTTTACAAGTATTGGGTCAGTCCTATTTATACATGACCCGAGTACATAATTACATTTTGGGCCAGCCCAATATTAACATATGACAGATAAAATAAATATGTGGCCTGCTAAGTAGGGTGATCAATAAGGTGTTCAATAGAACTATTATTTCCAACAACACAGACACATAATCTAAGGCAAAGGAGTATATATATATAATAGAAAGTGCGTGGCATAACATAATACCTGATAGACCCTGAGAAGCACTTCCTCTTCGTAATTAGTGTCTATGTCGGAGGTCCTTGGAAAAGCATAATCTATAGCTAAGTGTCAAAGTAATCAAGGCCTTCCTTTTGTCTATAACCTTTGACAACAAGTCTTGCCTTATATTTGTCAATAGTGCTATCAGCTTTCACTTTCCGATTAAAGATCTATTTCGAACCTAAAGGCTTATTTCCTGGAGGAAGATCTACCAATTCCCATGTATGGTTATCCAAAATTGATTGAATCTCACTATTGATTGCCTCTTTCCAAAACGCTGAATCAGAAGATGATATAGCTGCTTTAAAAGTTTGAGGCTCATTTTCAAGCAAGAATGTCACAAAATCTAGTCCAAAGGAAGTAGATGTTCTTTGACGTTTGCTATGCCTTGGATCTTCTATACTTGGAGTATTTTCCTTTGGTTCTTCCCGAGGTCGTTTAGGTCTTTCACTTAACGACTCACATTCAGTTTTATACGGATAGATGCTTTCAAAGAATTCAGCATTATCTGATTCCATTACCGTATTAATGTGAATTTCGGGATTATCAGATTTATGAACCAAAAACCGACATGCTTTACTGTTTGTAGCATATCCAATGAAAACGCAATCAACAGTTTTTGGTCCGATTTTAACCCTTTTAGGTAAAGGAACTTGTACCTTTGCTAGACACCCCCACACTTTGAAATATTTCAAGTTGGGTTTTCTTCCTTTCCATTTTTCATATGGAATAGATTGCGTTTTGCTGTGGGGTACTCTGTTGAGTATTCGGTTAGCTGTAAGGATAGCTTCGCCCCACAAACTCTGCGGTAATCCGGAACTTATTAATAAAGAATTCATCATTTCCTTTAATGTCCGATTTTTCCTTTCCGCAATTCCATTGGATTGAGGTGTGTAAGGTGCAGTAGTTTGATGGATAATTCCATATTCCGAACATATTTCTGCAAATGGAAATTCATATTCTCCACCCCTATCACTTCTAATCATTTTGATCTTTTTATTCAATTGATTCTCCACTTCATTCTTGTATTGCTTAAATGCTTCAATTGCTTCATCCTTACTATTAAGCAAATAAACATAACAATATCGAGTGCAATCGTCAATAAAAGTAATAAAATACTTTTTCCCACCTCGAGATGGTGTCGACTTCATATCACAAATGTCAGTATGAATTAAGTCTAAAGGATTTGAATTCCTTTCAATAGACTTATAAGGATGTTTTACAAACTTAGACTCAACACATATTTGACATTTTGATTTATTACACTCGAATTTAGGCAACACTTCTAAATTAATTAACTTCCGCAAGGTTTTGTAATTGACATGTCCTAAACGAATATGCCATAAATCATTTGACTCCAATAAATAAGAAGAAGCTGCAATTTTATTCATACTGTCAACAACCATTACATTTAGTTTGAAGAGGCCCTCTGTGAGGTAGCCCTTTCCAACATACATTTCATTCTTGCTTACAACAACTTTATCAGAAACAAATACACATTTGAATCCGTTCTTAACAAGCAAAGAAGTAGAAACTAAATTCTTCCTAATAGTAGGAACATGAAGAACGTTGTTGAGCGTTAACACCTTGCCGGAAGTCATCTTCAGGAATATCTTCCCATAACCTTCAATCTTGGCTGTTGCAGTATTTCCCATGGAAAGCTCTTCTTCGGGACCAGCAGTAGAGTAAGTCGCAAATGCTTCCTTGACAGCACAAACATGTCGAGTGGCTCCAGAGTCAATCCACCACTCCTTCGGATTTCCAACTAGGTTGCATTCCGAAAGCATTGCACACAGATCATCAATGTCATCATTCTTCTCCACTATGTGGGCCTGTCCCTTCTTCTTATACTTTTTCGGGAGACGACAATCAGGGGCTTTGTGACCGGTTTTTCCACAATTGTAGCAGCTGCCCTTGAATTTCTTTTTGTTCTGCTCCTTAGTCTGTCCAGAAGACCTCTTTCTCTTCTTACTTTTTGGAGCAGTCTCCTCAACGATATTAGCTCCCATGATCGTTGAATTTCCACGAGACTTCTTCTCGGCTGTTTTGTTGTCTTTCTCAATCTTGAGACTAATCACAAGATCTTCCAACTTCATTTCTTTGCGCTTGTGCTTAAGATAGTTCTTGAAATCTCTCCACGAAGGAGGCAATTTTTTAATCATTGCAGCCACTTGAAATGCTTCATTCACGACCATACCTTCAACAATAAGGTCATGAAAAATAAGTTGAAGCTCCTGAACTTGGGTTCCAATAGTTTTACTGTCTATCATTTTATAGTCTAGAAACTTGGCAACCACGAACTTCTTCAAGCATGCATCTTCAGTCTTGTACTTCTTCTCAAGTGCATCCCATAATTATTTCGAAGTATTCATCGTACTGTACACATTGTACAAGTCATCCTCTAAAGCGCTTAAGATATAGCCTTTGCAAAGAAAATCTGCCTGCTTCCATGCCTCAACAATCATGAATTGCTCGTTGTCCGGCATGTCCGTAGCAGGCACTGGAGGTTTTTCACTAGTGAATTTCTGCATACCAAGTATGGTAAGCCAGAAGAACACCCTTTGCTGCCATCCTTTGAAGTTGGCTCCGGAAAATTTTCCCGGTTTCTCTGCCGGTGGAACAGCAGTCCGGCTTGACGAGGCTATCGCCGTTGCCGCAATAGTCGCAGAAGAATTTTCGTTATCAATTGCTATTTCTCACTGTAAACAACAGAAGAGTTCAATTAATGGCAAAATCGGAACAGTAAACAATATTGTTATTAACAAAAATAGTATGTATAATAAATAAAACCGAAGTTTTTATATACTGTTTCACAGAAAAACGATGAAGTTTTTATGTTCTTCAAATCGTTTTACGAATTTCAATACTCTGGTGAATTTTTTATATCTTCAAATCAGAATAGCAAATTCAGGAGTAGTAGAAAACCACACAGGTTTTAATCTCCACAAACAAAATACAGAATATAAAAAAAAATAATTTCCTTAAGAATGTTATTATTCTGTATTGCTGTAATAAACAATTAAACTTTCTGGAAAAACAAAACAGAAAGTTAGCAATACTTGTTTAACGAAATAGATTCAAGAAAATAAAAAACATTATAGGAATAAATCGAGCACACTGAATACACAGTGTGTCCTTAAGGAAATTATTCTCCTCAAGTACCCGAGGTGCTGGAATATATCCTCCTAGGATAGAACGATTTAAGGAAAGATTGTGTAGCAGAAGAAGAAGAAGAAGAAGCTCAGAAAATTTCGTAAGGAAAGATTCTGGGATTCAAACTCTATTTATAGAGTTGCTGGCATTGTTTCTGAAAAGGTTTGCAACCTTTCAGAAACAGTTATGGCTGTTGGAAAAGGGGTGTTTGAAATATTGCGGGAAAAATTTGTCCAAAAAGATTAATCGATCAATCTTTGACCGAAGCCGAAGCCGAGCGAGCGACAACGACGGCGCGAGGCTTGCCTTTTTCTTAACTCTTTAAGAGCTAGAAAAAGAACAATTATATATATACCCATCAAAAGCCTTTTCTTCTTCCGATATGGGACAATGTCCCTTTTCCCAAGGGAAACTCAAATATTTCATTTTTCCTTCATTTCTCATTCACCTTCTTTAAGGTACACAAACTTAAAATCCCAACGTATGGTTCAGAGAATTAGAATTTGTTGTCACGTCACCACTTGAGCCTAAATTTGAGAGGGGCAAGGCATTATGCGGAAGCTACTGGTGCTTTCTTATTACTCTTTCTCTATTTCATCGACTATGTTCGCTTTGGTTGAAATATTCGTTTGTAGTCTGAAACTTGACCAGTACACTTCTGAATCCTTCATTATTGAAAGGAGATGCAGACTACTTTTATTGTATCAGCTAATGCCCTATCAATGTCACTAAATTGCGTAGCTAACATGGTATTTGTGTTGTAATATCAGTTAAAGAAGTTTACTGAAGGATATAGAAAAGACCAAATTGTACTTCCTATTTGGATATTAGAGCTTGCTGTTAAGAGAAGGAGGCCGGTCTAAATTATTGCTGCATATGCGGTAAGTTGCTTTGCTTATGCCTTACAAGCATCATTATGGGGTTAAGGTTCGTGTCATTAAAGCCTTTTGTTATGGGGTCAATGGAAGAGACACCTTGGCGTACTTTACAGTAC
>AWOL01S0018037.1:0-10329 GCA_000715115.1 Nicotiana otophora
AGCATCTACCTGGGAGTCCGTGTCGGACATGCGAAGTAGATATCCACACCTTTTTACCAGCCCAGTTACTTTTTCTAATTCTGTTCGAGGATGAACGTTTGTTTTAGAGGTGGAGAATGTGCTGACCCAAAATGTCATATTTAATTTAAACATTCATTTCTGTGTTATAAGACCTTGAAAATAACTATTCATCACTCTTCGCCTTGCTTAAACAGTCCGAATACTTTTTCGGAAAGTTTTTATATGAAAAATTGATTAAAATGTCAAATAGAGCTTTAAAACTCAACTGAGTTGACTTTTGTCAATAGTTTGAGCAAACAGAGTTGGATCAGTGTTTTCACAGCTCCATTAGGTCTGTATCGTGATTTGGGACATGGGTATATGCCCGAAATCAAATTAGGAGATCCCCAGCTCAAATTATCGTTATTTAATGGAAACTAGAAGTTTAAAGGCTAAAGATTTCCAAAGTTTGACCACGAATTTGACTTTTTGATATCGGGGTCAGAATCCGATTCTGGAAATTTTAATAGGTCTGTTATGTCATTTATGACTTGTATGCACAATTTGAGGTCAATCAGACTTGATTTGATAGATTTCGGCATCAAATGTAGAAGTTAAAAATTCTTAAGTTCCTTGAGCTTGAATTGGGGTATGATTCGTGGTTTTAGCATTGTTTGATGTGATGTGAGGTCTCGACTAAGTTCATATGATGTTTTAGGACTTGTTGGTGTATTTGGTTGAGGTCCCTGGGGCTTCGGGTTGATTCCGGATGGTTAATGGATCAAAATTGGGACTTAAGGAAACTCTACAATTTCGGCCTTCCGGTGTAATCGCATCTGCAGATTGTAGATCGCAGATGTGAGCTTGCAGAAGTGAGCCATGCCCCGCAGAAGTGGACAGTCTGCAGAAGAGGACAGGGTGTCGTAGAAGTGCGATCGCAGAAGGGGCCCACACATCATAGAAGCAGGAAAAAGGGGAAGGGGCAGCCTTGTGCAGAATCGAGTCCGCAGAAGTGAGCCAGCCCACATAAGATACCCCAATTTCCACAAAAGCGGAACCGCCGATGCGGTCAAGTGTCTGCAGATGCGAAAAAACCTGGACAGAACCCATAAAATCGGAAGTTAACCATTTTTACTCATTTTTGAGTTTACAGTCTCGGATTTAGGCGATTTTAAAGGGATTGTTCACGAATTTGAATTGGGTAAGTGTTCTATAACCAAATGTGATTATGTTTCATAAATTCATGTCTATATTCATCATTTATTTCGGATTTAGACGGAAAAAAGTGGAAGTTTTGTAAAACTTTCCAAAAAACAAAAAATTTAAGATTTGATATTAGAATTTGATAATTTTTGTATGGTTAGACTCGCCTCGGAATGGGTGTTCGGATTTCGTAAGTTTTTTCAAGATTCGAGATGTTGGCCCCACTGTTGAATTTTGAGATAAATTTCGGATTTTAATCTGGAAAATTAGGAAATTTATATAGAATTAATTCCTACGATTTGTATTGAGTATATTGAATTGTTTATGACTCGATTTGAGGATTTCAGACACGAATTTGCAAGGCAAAAGTTTATTGGAATCTTGAATTTGGTTGCAAAGCGAGGTAAGAGTCGTGGTTAACCTTGACTGGAGGGTGTAGGATTTATTTGTCTATTTTGTACATGATTTAATGTGCGGGTACAACGTATATGTGAGGTGATGAGTACTTATGCGTTTTGGTTGAGTCAAATCATGCTGGAGGAATTTATTTCATTTTGAATAATTGCTTATTTAATAGCTATTCCTGCTTAAGTTTATTATTTCTTATTTGATCATTATTCATGAAATATTTATTGATTTAATTATTGTTGAATATGGTGAGAAAGTGCATAAAAGCACGAAGGGTGATGCCGTGCCATTTGTATTATTTATACTATCATTGTCATGGTGAGGAAGAGTGTAAAAGCACGAAGGGTGTTGCCGTGTCATTTTTGAGTGTAAAAGCACGAAGGGTGATGCCGTTCCATTTTCAGAGAGTGTAAAAGCACAAAGGGTTATGCCATGCCAAAAGAGAGTTAAAACACGAAGGGTGATGCCGTTCCAAGTATTATTATTTATTTATCAGTTTATGGGAGGAATGATAGTAAAAGCATGACGGGTGGTGCCGTGCCATTTTCATATTATTAGTTGATCCTTTTATTGTTGATGAATTAATTGGCTTCTAAGTGATACTTCTCCTGCTGAAATTATTATATCATTCCCCTTCAGATGTCACCTCCCTATTTATAAATGTTTTATTTATTGTATTATTGTTGCTTCGTAGTTGTATATACTTGTACAGGTTATTTACGTACGTGTCTTGTCATAGCCTCGTCACTATTTCGTTGTGGTTAGGCTCGACACTTACGGATTACATGGTGTCGGTTGTACTCATACTACACTCTGCACTTCTTCTGCATATTTTGGAGTTGGTCCCAGTGGCGTACCATAGACGTGCTCGGATTCAGCTACTCATAGGAGACCTGAGATTTAACTACACAACGTTCGTAGTTCTGAAGTTCCGTTCTATCTTATCTTAGCTATGTATTATCTTTCAAACAACTTGAATTTTGTTCAGACCTTTATTTATATCATTATAGTAGCTCGTGCACTTGTGACACCAGATTCGGGGATGTATTGTGATGATTTGGTAGTTATGGTCTTCCGCACTTTATTTCAGTAATTGACTTATGTTAAATTTAATTTGCTTAAATATGTTTAAGATTATTTTAATGTTAGCTTGCCTAGCGTGTGAAATGTTAGGCGCCAGCACGATCCTGAAGGTGGAAGTTTTGTGTCGTGATAGGAAGGTGAATTTTCCAAAAGGTTTCTGCAACAAAAGCATATGGAGAAGAATAAATCAACAATTCATATGTTCATGTTCTCACATGAGCCACACCCAGGTTCTCCATCATTACATCACCCACCGAAGATGTTTGATTTTTCAGATCCTATTGGTCTGTCCATGTTATTAGGGCAAAGATATTTTATGAACTCTAAGATTTTTGAAACTAAGGAGGTTCCATACTAGCACTCTTTGGTTGTAATCCGGAATTTTCACAGTGCCATGTGTTCATGGCGTAGGCCGAGACTTTTCCACAAGAGCTCCTATGGTTCTTTTTGTATCTCTACAATCAATACCACATTCTCATGGAATTCAAGTACAGTGATTTTCGAGACTTTGAGACTCTTGAACCTTTCCTAAATATATTTGTATTGTGGTTTAAACCTCAAAGATATTGGGTTCATCATTTTCATTCTTGTGGAGTCAAAATATTTATGTTCCACGGGCCATTTAGTGTGATCAAATGAACCATAAAGGTGATGCCTACGGTGTCCTTTTAGTTTTATTATCCAGTCACAATCCGAGCAATGAAAAAGGAGTACGTCGAAGCTTAGAGAATCATTTTTCAACAAAATAAGTGTCTTCCAAAGGAGACATGACCAAGAGAGGAAGGAAGTTTGAATTATTTTTCCACTCACCCCATTGAAAAAATGTTAAGATATCACTTAAGGGATACAAGGAAATGCTTGAAGACTCACCAACAGAAATTTCTAAGATAAATTTAAATGAGGATATCGGTACTTCGTCGCAGAAGAGGAAAGGTAAAACAATAGGAATTATTGAAGAAAATCATCTGCATGCAAAGAGACATTTCACAAGTGCTGAAAAATGAAGGATAGAAGGGTTAGAAGACAAGTATAATGCATAATCAAGAGTCAAGAAATAATTTGCATATGTCTTCAAAACTATTTTAGGCAACTTCCCGTCCATAGTCCCCATTTCTCCTAATCTATAAATCTGTACAAGTATCACCATTTTGCAACTCTTAACCCCCTAGGTAAGTACCCATTTGATAAAATAAAATTTTGCATACCTTATTTATCCTTTTCACGACTCTACCCCACAAGAAATTACCATGGAAAAACAAACAATCTACATAAGTTTTTCACCTTTTCGCCACTTTAAACCACCAAAGATTACCATTAAAATACAAATATATATCAATAAAGTTGCCTACCCATTTCAAGCCATAAATTTTCCCAAGTTCTATGCCATGCAAATACTATTCAAGGGTCAATCATATCATCAAATAAAAGCCATCCATGTCAAGCCATAAATATACCCATACCTAATGGCATGAAAATGCTATTCATTGGTCCCTTTACCATCATCCATGTCTTGTCCAAACTAATTTCAAGACCCAAGGCATATTGTTTCCAGATCTTGATCATGCTTTTATGTTTTGTCTATTAGCCAAATAAGGATCTTACATTGTGAGATTTTTATGTTTGTTGTACTTTTGTTGCACCACTTGTACTATGTAATTAAATAAGAGTAGTACATGAGGATATATCCCAGGTAATTATTGATTCCTCCTAAGATTCCTTAGAAGAAGAACTTCCTCCCATTTTCATGAATCAGCCCAGAGAACTAGAGGTCTCCAAAGTTGACGATGATCAGGATGGGATGATTGATGAGCCCATTCTACAAAGGAGATATGATTCTACCACAACCAAACAGATAATGAATAATGATTTAATCATAGGAAAGAAATATTTCTAATCCAAGACGCCAAGGAAGAAGTTCAGAAGATTAAGGTTTCCCAAATTCTCAATCGACAAGTCTAGGTTTAGAATGAAATCGAAATAGTAAAAGGAGAAGGCCGGGTAATGGAAAGAGAAATATAGGCTGTTTTATTTGTAATAAAGTAGGACATTTTACGTGGAACTTCCCGTAGTTCATGCAGTCTATTAGACATCTCTCTAAAATTACAGATTACACAAGCGTTCATTATATTGAGGATGACAATTTTGAATCAGTTTTTTCGTAGCAAGACGAGTGCACATAAGAGATTCTCTTTTCCCTGTATGTTTATGAGGTATAAGGTGATGATCATTACCAAATTTAAGAACCAAAGCCAAAGGTGAAAGAAGAGATCCATAGCATCATGGTGATATCACAAACAACAATCAAAGTATACGCATCTAAGTGGAACAAACCAACACATGGGAAGAGAACCACATCATCACGGTGATCCCACAAGCAAAAATCAATCCATGTGGGGCAAACCAACACATGTAATAACTTTTCTTTGACACGACAGTAGCGTCCTCACTCATTATCCTATTATTGGTAATTAATTACCAACCACTCAATCAACTTCTTTTGGATGACAAGTTTCTCATCCCAAATAAGCTCACCCTTTTCTCCTAACTTGCCAAAGCAAAACAATTTCTATGTTTGATCTCAAATTAGGTTTTTGGCAATTAGGAATCCGCCCAGATGATCGGGCAAAAACTAGTTTTTGTTTTCCTGATCACCATTTTCAATGAAAAGTCGTTCAGTTAAAAATCTATTCCATCTTTGTTTGAAAAGGCCAGGATAAAAATATTTCAGCCCATCCTCGATACATCACTTGTTTATATTAATAATAATTTACTATTCAGTGATACTTGGGAAGAGCACATAAATGATCTCAATTATTTTGCATCTTTAGTGCGAAATATAGCATCTTTCTTTCAGCCAATATAGTTTTTGGAAAAAAGAACTTTGATTGTTTGGGCATGCATTTTCCCATGGAGAATATACCAAGGTCCTCATATGTCTTAGTAACTTCTCAAGTTACCTGATACTAGATTCACAACGACGCAAATCCAGCAGCTTTTGGGAATAATACATTATGTGAGAGATTTTATTCCTAATGTTTTTACATATATTTCTCCTCTCCTAAAAATGTTGAAGAAAAATACCCAGCCATGGGGCAAGGAACAAAATGATGCAGTGAAAAAAATAAAAGAGATATCCCAAAGTGTCAGATCTTTGCACATTCCCTCCAATGGAAAGAAAATATTGTAGACAGATGCTAGTAATTAAATATTGAACGCATTTGTTTGAGGAAGAAAATGGTTAGAGAAACATATGTGGTTACGCCAGTGGAAGATTCAAGGATGGCGAACAATACTATTATTCCACTTTGAAGGAGATTATAACAGTGAAAATGGGATTAAAATGTTTAATTCTTTTCTAATTCACTCACAATTTCTTATAGAGATGGATATGAAGGCTTTTCCGAGGATGATCCAGTTGAATCCAAAGGTCATTCTGAATTAGCAAATTCTCGGATGGATTCAATGGTTTCTTCATACAAGTTTCAGCCCAAGCACATTAAAGGGAAAGATAATGTTTTTACAGATTTCCTTTGAAAACAAAGTGATTTTTTCAAAGGTTTTATGCAACAAAAGCACGTGAAGATGAATAAATCAGTAGTTCAAATGTTCGTGTTCTCACATGAGCCACACCTAGGATCTCCATCATTACATCACCTGCCGGAGTTGTTTAATTTTTCAGATCCTATTGA
The DNA here is from genome assembly GCA_000715115.1 of Nicotiana otophora. Classification (NCBI taxonomy): domain Eukaryota; kingdom Viridiplantae; phylum Streptophyta; class Magnoliopsida; order Solanales; family Solanaceae; genus Nicotiana; species Nicotiana otophora. The sequence continues at coordinate 6,384 of AWOL01S0018037.1, forward strand.
TTCGTCCATCTTATTAGGGCAAAAACTTTTTATGAACTCCAGGTTTTTTGAAACTAAAGAGGTTCCATACTATCACCTTTTGTGATAATCCGGAATATTCACTATGCCATGTGTTCATAGCGTAGGCCAAGAAGTTTCCAAAGGATCTCTTATGGTTCACTTGGTATCTCTGCCATCAATACCACAATCTCATGGAATTCAAGTGCCATGATTTTCGAGACTTTGACAATCTCGTACCTTTCCTAAAAATATTTTTGTTGTGGTTCAAACCTCAAAAATATTAGGTCCATCATTTTCATTCTTGTGGAGTCAAAATATTTATGTTTCACATGACATTTTGTGTGATCAAAAGAACTATAAAGGTGATGCCTACGATGTCCTTTTTGTTTCATTATCAAGTCACACTCATAGAAAGGGAAAAGGAGCACGCTGGAGCTCATAGGCTCATTTTCAGCAAAATAAGAGCCTTCGGGAGGAGATATGGCGAGGAGAGGAAGGAAGTTTAAATTATTCATCCACCCACCTCCATTGGAATGATGTTAAGATATCACTTATGGGATAAAACAAAATGCTTGAAGACTCACCAGACACCTATGACATTTATCCAGCAAAAATTGCTGAGATAAATTTAAATGGGGAATATCGGTACTTCATCGCTGAAGAAGAAAGTTAAAAGAAGAGGAAATATAGAAGATAATCATTTGCACGCAAAGAGATATTTCACAAGAGCTGAAAAGTGAAGGATAGATGGGTTAAAAGACAAGTGTAATTCATAATCATGAGCCATTAAAATAATTTGCATAAGTCTTCTAAACCTTTTTAGCCGCCTTCGTTCCATAATCCACCTTTTTTCTAAACTAAAAACTGCACAAGTGTCTAAAATAATTTTCACCTCTTAACCCCCTAGGTAAGTACCCATTTGAAGAAACAAAAGTATGCACACCTTTTTTTTATCCTTTTCAGCACTGTACCCATAAGAAATTACTATGAAAAAACAAAAACATCTGCACAAGTTTTTCCTTTTTAGCCACTTTAACCCATAAAAGGTTACCATAAAATCCAAGTGTATCGATTAATCTGCCTACCCGTGTCAAGCCATAAATTTCCCCAAGTTCTATGCATTCCAAATACAATTCAAGGGCCCCTTATGTCATCAAAGGAAAGTCATCCGTGTCAAGCTATAAATTTACCCAAATCCAATTCCATGAAAATACTATTCATGGGTCACTTTGCCATCATCCATGTCTTGTCAAAACGAATTCTAAAATATAAGGCCATGCAATTTATTTTCTAGTTCTTGATCACGTCTTTATGTTTTGTCTATTAGCCAAATAAGGATCTTACGTTATAAAACGTTTATGTTAGTTGTACTATGTAATTAACTAAGGGTAGTACATGAGGATATTTATAAGCACTGAGTCCTGCCAAGATTCCTGAAAAGGAGAACTTTCTTCTATTTTCATGAATCAGCCCAGGGAGCTAGATGTCTACGAAGTTGACGATGGTCAAGATGGGATGATTGATAAGCCAATTCCAGAATAGAAATATGATTCTGCCACAACAAAATAGATAATGAAGAATGATCCAGCACTTGATAGAGCTTGCGCTAGGTCAGATTTTAATCATATGAAAGAAACATTGCTCATTCCAGACGCCAAGGAAAAAGTTCAAAAGATTTGGGTTGCCTAAATTCTCAGGCGACATGTCTAGGTTCAGAAGGAAAATAAAGTACTTCACAAGGAGAAGGTCGGGCAGTGTAAGGAAAAATAGAGCATGTTTTATTTGTAACAAAATAGGAAATTTTGCGCAAAACTGCCCGCAGTCCAAACAGACTATTAGAATTCTCTTTGAAATTACAGATTACACAAGCGTTCATGTTAGTGATGATGACTATCTTGAATTTGTTTTCTCATTTGAAGATGATCCCACAGAAGAGATGCTCTTTTCCTTTGATGTTTATGAGGAATATGGTGATGCTCGTTACTAAATTGCATAAACAAAGGCAAAGGTAAAACAAGAGATCCATAGCATCATGGTGATATCGCAAGCAGAAATCAAAGTCTATGCATCAAAGTGGTACAAACCAACACATGGGAAGAGATCCACAACATCACGGTGATCCCGCAAGTATAATTCAAAGTCTATGCATCCAAGTGGGACAAACCAAGAAATGTCATAGATTTTATTGAAATGGGAGCATACTCCTCACACATTATCATGCAGTCGTTCCAGATAAGTATTGGGTGTCGTACTTCAAGATTTTTGACACTGCCTCTAATGGAATTCTGACCACAACTGTCATTACCAAGCACTCGATCACCATTGAATACTTCCCAGGACTGAAGTACAAGACATAATTGATTAGGCCACATGTCCCAGGTAAAGATTTGGTTATTGATTTTGACATTTACATGGTTTTACAGGACAAAGTCCATATCAAAGCCAATGGGATAACATTCACAAATCACACAACACTCATGTGTAGAATCTCACACTGAATTCTTAACCAAATGTGACAATCCTTTATGGAAAAATGGAGAATTCTTCATCAAGCTGGCTTCAAAAAAAAAGAGAATATCAATTCTACAAAGGCAAGTCACTTTGGTATGAATCCCGACAACCTTCAGCTTGCAAAAAAGGAGTGTCAGGAGTTAGTGGATTTTGATCACATCGAGCCATCATATTCATAATGGGCGTGCGAAGCATTTTATGTCAACAAAAGAGCCGAGCAAACAAGAGGTAATTAATTACCAGCCACTCAATCAATTTTTTTGATAACAATTTTCCCATGCCAAATAAGCTCATCCTTTTCTCCCAACTTACCAAAGAGAAATATTTTTCTTGGTTTGATTTCAAATCATGACTTTGCCATTGTGAATCCACCAGAATGATCGGGAAAAAACTAGTTTTTGCATTTCCGATCATCATTTTCAGTGGAAAGTCATGCATTTTAGTTTAAAACTGCTCCATCTTTGTTTCATAAGGCCATGATAAAAATATTTCACTTGTCTAGATTGATGATATTTTATTGTTCAATTTACTTGGGAGGGAACACGTAAATTTGATCAATCATTTTGAATCTTTAGTGCCAAAAAATGGCATCATGCTTTCAGTCAAAACAATGGTTTTTGCAAAATAATAAATTAATTTTTTGGGTATGAATTTTTCATATGGAGAATACACCCTAGGTCCTCATATTTCTCAAGTTCCTTCCTACTGGGTTCACATCAAATCAAATCTCATATTTTTTGGGAAAATAAATTATGTGAGAGATTTAGTTCCTAATGTTTCTACATATATTTCTCCTCTTACAAAAATATTTAAGAAAAATGCCCAGTCATGGGGCAAGGAACAAAATAAAGCAGTTAGAAAAATAAAAGAGTTGTCCTAAACTGTCAAATCTTTTCACATTCCCTCCAATTGAACGAAAATATTTTAGACATATGCCATCAATGAATATTCGAGCACAATTTTATTTGAAGAATAATAAGGCCAAAGAAAAATATGTGGTTACGGAAGATTCAAGAATGCTGAGCAAAACTAACATTCCACTTTCAATGAGATTCTTGTTGCGGTTACTACAACTTCCTTGAACCTGATTACGAATATTGCTCCTTTTCAAGACTATGCACCGAACTTAAAGGATCACAAGAGGCTACAACAAGTTGCTAGAGATCACGACTAGGGTCAATCTAAAATGGCCTGCTCCACGAGAGATACATGAGAATTTGGAGGCAGTTTAAGTCCCCATTGCTTCGGCAGTCACCTAATTCGCATACTAGCATTCCATCACAGTCTTATGGCAAATTTTGAGAACGGACCACTTATTTAGGGCAGGGCCAGAATTTTCAAGGGCAGAGTTTGTAGAATAGTGGGGATACTAGCAGGATGCGACCTTTGAAGCCACGTTGTGGTCGATGTTGTAGGAGTCATTTTGGGCATTGCT
>AWOL01S0018038.1:0-26621 GCA_000715115.1 Nicotiana otophora
AGGGTGTTTAGTCATATATACTAATACTATTCGACAGTACTAACGTCCCTTTTTTGGGGGGGGGCTACATATTTCATGGATGTAGGTGGTTCCACAACAGGCTGTACTAATCAGTGATAGCGACACACTCTCTTCCCAACTCACTTGGTGAGCCCCACTTCGCTCGGGGTCATGTATATTTTGTTCATTATATCATTATATTTTGAGGTATAGCCAGAGCCCTATGCCGGCACTATAATTATACTCTTTTTATTTATTAGAAGCTTCGTAGACATAGTGTGGGTGTATATGGGTGGTGGAAATGTCAAACAAATTATATTGTGTTTTGATCACTTGTTCCATTTCAAACCATGAGAGTGTGTGCATTTTAGGACTTATTAAATGATGTAACTAATGGTAATGAATTTGATATTGTCTACATGATCTCCTTATTGGTTAATTAACAAAGATACGTTTTCTCATTAAATCATGGGCGAGTTTGGGTAGAAAGTATTCAACATGATTTCTTGACGGGTTCACTCGGTTGAGCGTCGGTCGCGCTCCCCAAGTTTGGGGTGTGACAAACTTGGTATCAGAGCCTAAGGTTTTAAAGTGTCCTAGGATGTCTCGGAGACATGTCAAGTAGAGTCCTTCTTATTGGTGTGTTGTCGACCACATCAATAATTAGGACGCTACTTGGACATTTAGGAATAATACCCTTCTTTGATGTTCTTGATCATGCGATAAAGTTGATTGTACGATTGTTCCTCCTTTAACTCGTGCATTGCTCTAACTTTCAGTAAATGATGCCTAAGATGAAGGCAAGAACTGGCCAAGGAGCCGATGTTACCCTAGGAGTGGCAGTTGATTGTATCACTGATTATGCGGGTGAATATCCGAGGGGTGAGGATATTCCCTCAATTACTACACCACATAGTTGTACTATTCCTACTCAGGGTGCACCAGTTCCTACTGCTGACGAGGGTGCAATGAATCCTCCACTTAATATTCCAGTTCCAACTCCAGCCCCAGCTTTCGGTCCCGGTATTTCTAATGGGGATCTTAGTAGAGCCATACTGATGTTTGCTCGGATAGTGGCTTCCCAGGCCTAGAGATCGAATGTTGCCCCCACATCTTCTAGTCAGCAAGGGAACTCTATTGGTTCCAGGGCTAATAGGTTTATTCATTTAGATCCTCCAGTGTTCACGGGTACTAATCCCGAGGAGGATCCCCAGGATTTCATCAATGAGATGCACAAGACCCTGAAGGTTATGCATGCTACTAAGGAAAATGGATTGGAGTTGGCCTCCTATCGCCTGAATGGTGTTCCCTATTCTTGGTTTTAGATATGGGAGGACTCCCGTGGGGAGGGGAGCCTTTCCGCGAGGTGGAGTGAGTTTGCCGATGCTTTCATGGATCATTGTTTTCCTAACGAGACTAAGGCAGCCCGTGCTGCGGAGTTTGAGAACCTAAAATAGGGTAGCAAGAATATGTGGGAGTACCATATGTAGTTTGTGCGCCTGTCCAAATATGCTATTCATATGTTTCCCTCTATGGAGGCTAGAGTGTGTTGGTTTGTGCAGGGCCATAGCCCTTTGGTTATCAATGAGGCCGCTACAACTGCCTTGAATTTTGACATGAACTATGGAAAGATGGTAGCATTTTCTAAAGCTATAGAGAACCGTAAGTGGAAGAACAGAATTGAGCGAGAGGGTAGCAGTAAGGCCCGATCCGTGGGAAACTTTAGGAATTAATTTGGTGGTAGTAGGTCAACATTCAGGGGAGGGTCATCAGGGCCATCCCAGCCAATGCTCAGTCTTCAGCCAGTACACCTAGTGCTTGATAAACTGCTCAAATGAGCTATAACCATGATCATCTTCCTAGTTTTTGTTGAATTTGCTACTTTTCTAAAATTTATTGAAGTTGCTAAGATTTCCGGAACATTTAGAGTTAAGGAAGATCAAGTAAGGTATGTTGACTAAACCCTTTTCTTAACATTAACCCCACAATATCAATGTAAGTCCCGAGTTGCTTATTGTGAATCGATTACCCGGATAAGCTGGTGTCAAAAGACAACCGTGATCAATATGTAATTCAAATGCTCTTGTTATGTTGTTCTACTATTTGAGAATGTGTTCAAAGTAGGTCTTGCATATCTAAATACCTTAACCTTAAGTTGTGTTTTAAAGGAAATCTAATGTAAGCTTGTGTAAGAAATCATAATGTGCCTAAAACGTCTATTTGCTCAAATGTGTGCTTGGATGTCTTGAATATAAATGACGTGGTGTTGGAAAGTCAATGATGATGGTTGAAAGTAAAAAGGTGTGCATGAAATACAAAACATGAAATACGAATCACGTAATGCGAAATGTGAAATATGCAACACGGCAAATGTGCCAAGAGAAATAATACAATTGTGACCATTAGTGACAATGAAATGAAGAGATATGCAATAAATATGAAACGGGATGATTGATTGAAAAGGGTGATGTCTCACATGAGATGGCCTACCCAATTAGGTCGTGATCGGACACCATTCCGCACACATAGTGGTGACTGTGTTAGAATTGTAATTGAAATTGTGATTTTGTTGATGTATCGCATGAGACGGCCTAGCCGATCAAATTGTGATCGGACGCCTTGCCGCACACATGGCGGTGACTATTTTAGAATTGTAATTGAAATTGTGATTTGGTTGATGTCTCACATGAGACGTCCTAGCCGATCAGGTCTTGATCGGGTGCCATGCAGCACACATGGTGGTGACTGTGTTGGAAATCGTTATCAAAATTGTGAATAGTGGTATACCGGTAATAAAGCTTTCCCAATTTAAAATTTTGAAATTTATTTAGAACTTATCTTATCTCTAATTTTATATTTGGTAATTATTTGTGGCTTTAACTGATATTATGACTGTCCTTACTTGCATTACTGCTCGTTTCTTTGAGAGAGTGTTTAGTCATATATACTAGTTTTATTCAACAGTACTAGTAGGTGCATCTTGAATAGACGCAGGTGATTACACAGTAGGTGACACTGATCAGCGATAGCACTACACGCTTTTCCCAATTGATTTGGTGAGCCCCACTTCACTTGGGGTCATGTGTCTTTTGTTCATTTTATAACAATGTTTTGAGGTATAGCCAGAGTATTGTTTCTGGCATTATCATTGTACTCTTTTGTATCTAATAGAGGCTCCGTAGACATAGTTGTAATGCCTCGCGAAAATGTTCCTAAAAACTGGGGTTCCGTGATTCCGGGGTAGGCGTAGAGGTTAACAATAGTAGAATTTCTTCACGGCGAGGTTGCGAGCCGCGGTTCAGACTTTTTGGATTGAACAGTGTGTTAGGGAGTTGAAGACAAATGTGGAGAAGAAGTAGGCATTTCTGTGCCGCGTTCTGCGGCCACTGAAACACTCTGCGGACCGCAGACGGGTTGTAGAGTGGGGTAGTTTTCTAGGTCGTCTCGATGTGATTTTCGTGGCCCATTATGCAAACGCATAACCATTTTGCAGGCCGCACTCTTGTCGCATATCCCACTTTGGGATTTTTTAGAGGGAGGTTCTGTGGTGCATTATGCGTCCGCAGAACAGGTATGCGGTGCATTATGCGACCGCAGAACGAGTCTGCGGGCCGCATAGTGACCGCAGACCTAGTCAATTCCTTTCCGATTTTGGCACCCATATTATGTGGCCGATATGCAGACCGCATAACCTGTTCTGGGGCTTCAATTTTGGTGTTTTTAAACCCGACCCTATTTTGTTAAAACATAAGCCATAGCTTATTTTGGGCACATTTCTGATATTTTAGAGTGAGAGAGAGTTCCTAGAGTGGGGGAGTGACCTTCAACCTAGTACCTATCAATTGTTGCTCAATCATTGAGGATTAACAAAAAAGTCTTCATCCTAAAGGTAAGCATATATGTCCTAGCTCCCAATTTCGAAAATTTACAAAAAATGGAATAATTAGAGAGACAATTATTTGGTGTGGGGGTTGTTGTCTTGCATGCATGTGTTCTTGAAGTATGTGGGAAGGTTGTGAGCTATAAATGGTAGAGAATAGGTTGGGTAATGATGGAATCTTCCACAAAAGGACCTTGAAACTTTAATGCACACCTAGTGTTTGATAATATGCTTAAATGAACTAAAATCATGATCATCTTCCTAAATTTTGTCCAACTTGTTATATTTCTATAATAGATTGAAGTTGCTAAGAATTCCGGATCATTTTAGAGTTTGAGAAGCTCAATTGAGGTATGTTGGCTAAACTCCCTTCTTCTTAGAATCGAATACCCGGTGTTCATGTAATTGGATGTAAGTCATAGATCATTATTGAATTGGCTATTCCTAATATGGTTGTGTTGAAGGATGTAAGTTCAATATTTATTCTAAATTCTTCATCATATCATCTTGACATTTTAGGATGTGTTCAAAATATGGAATACGTGGTAGATATGTTAAGACTTCATGTCAAGATCGAATAAAAGTTGTGCCAAATTGTATGGAAAGCCTCTATGTGCCTAAGATTCCCAAATCGCTCTTATATGAATTTAATGTCTTGAACGGAAAGCCTTATTGTTGTTGATAATGATAATGAAGTTTGAATATGGAAAAGGGAACCGGAGTTACGAAATACGGCCAAGTGCCAAGAATGACTTTGTAATCATGATCACTAGGGCCAATGAATTGAAAAGATATAAAAGAAGTATGATGTGAGATGATTGACTGAAAAAGGTAACGTCTTGGGTGAGACGGCCTAGCCGATCGGGCCATGATCGGACGCCATGCCGCACACATGGTGGTAACTGTGCTGAAAATGATAACTGAAATTGTGGTTATGGTTGATGTCTTAAGTGAGATGACCTAGCCGATCGGGTCGTGATCGGACTCCGTGTAGGAATACGGTGGTATTGTGAATTTTGGAATATCGGCACTAAAGATCACCCAACCTAATAACGTAGGAATTGACGTGAAAACTTATGTGATCCTTAACTTGATGTTTTAATATTATTTAAAGCTCTTATTGAATTTTTGGATGTTCCCCTTGTATTATTATTCATTCTATTGAGATGGTGTTTAGCTATACATACTAGTGCTATTCGACGGTACTAACGTCCCTTTTGTCAGGGGCACTGCATCTTAAAATTGATGCAGGTGGTTACATAGTAGGAAATGTTAATCACCGATAGTGGTACCTCCTCTTCTCAGCAGACTTGGTGAGCCCCTCTTCATCCTGGGGTCACGTATTATATCTTTTGTTCATGTTATTATCACGTCTCATGGTATAGCCGGGGCCTTGTCGCCGGCACTATCATAGACTCTTTTGTATCGTTTAGAGGCTGTGTAGACACTATGTGGGTTGGTATTTGGGTGTTGGGAATGTTAAACAAGTTATGTTGTGTTTGATCAGTTTTTCCACTCAAACTATATGAATATGTGTATTTTATGACTTAAAGGTGAAATAGCTAATGAAAGATTTAGTATTGTGTGTATTGTGTGTATGGACTTCCTACAGTATAATTTATGAAATCATGTCTTCTCTTGATCATGGGTGAGGTGGGTATAAAGTATCTAACATGCTTGCTCGACCGGTTTCACTCGGTTGAGCATCGGTCGCGCTTCCCGAGGTTGCTGCATGATAAACTTTGTATCAGAGCCTAAAGTTTTAGAAGTGTCCTAGGATGTCTTGGAGCCATGTCTAGTAGAGTCCTTCTTATCGGTGTGTTGTCGACCACATTTATAAGTTGGAGGCTACTTGGACATTTAGAAAGAATACCCTTCTTTGATATTCTGGATCGTGCGATGAAACTGATTGTGAAACTGTTCCTCCTCTAACTCGTGCATTCCTTTATCTTTCAGTACATGGCATCTAAGAAGAGAGCAAGAACTGGCCAAGGAGCCAATGCCGCCTTAGGAGTGGTAGTTGACCCTTTATTTGATGATGCGGGTGAATACCCGAGGGGTGAGGATAATCCCTCGACTACTACACTACCTGATTCCACTACACCTGACCAGGCCACACATGTTCCTGCACCTACTGAGGGTGCAACTGTTCCTTTAACTTATATTTTGGTTCCACCTCCAGCCCCAACTTCCGGTTTTGGTATTTTTGACGAGGATCATAGGGGAGCTATCCAGATGTTGACACAGATAGTGGCTTCTCAAGCCTAGAGATCAAATGTTGCACCACTTTGTCTAGCCAACAAGGGGATTCTAGGGGTTCCAGAGTGAACAAGTTTCTTCAGTTGGATCCTCTGGTGTTCATATGTGCTAATCCCGAGGAGGACCCACAAGACTTCATTGATGAGATGCATAAGTCTCTTTGGGTTATGCATGCTACTGAGATGGAGGGAGTGGAGTTGGCCACCTACCGCCTGAAAGGGGTGGCCTATTTTTGGTTTGAGATGTGGGAGGACTCTCGCGAGGAGGGGAGACCTCCAGCGAGGTGAAGTGAGTTTGCTGACGCTTTTATGGACCATTTCTTGCCGGCCGAGACTAGGGCAGCTCGTGCCGTAGAATTTGACAACCTTAAGCAAGGAAGTAAGAGTGTGTGGGAGTCTCACATGGAGTTCCCGCATCTTTCTAAGTATGCCATTCTCATGTTTCCTACTATGGAGGCTAGAGTGCACCGGTCTGTGTAGGGCTTTAGCCCCTTTGTTATCAATGAGGCTGCTACAACTACCTAGAATTAAGATATGAACTATGGGAAGATGGTAGCATTTGCTCAAGCTACAAATAACCGTAAGTTGAAGAACATAATGGAGTGATAGGGTACAACCAAGGCCCGGTCCGCGGGCAACTTTGGGAAGTCATTTGGTGGGGGAACATCAGCTTTCAGGGGAGGGTCATCATGGCCATCCCAGTCTGTTGCTCAGTCTTCAACCAGTGTACTGCCAGCAGGGTCCAGTCAGCAGCAGGGGAGTCATTAAAGGCGCAGTTAAGGCATCAGGGGACCCCACCAGCAGGGCCAATCAATAGGGAGGTTTTAGCAGCAACGGAGGCCCTCATGCCCCAGGTGTGAGAAGATGCACCTCAGAATCTGCTATATGGAGCTACCTATATGTTGTCGGTGTGGATTGAGGGGTCATATTAAGAATGAGTGTCAGTCATACCATTAGGGTGCGGGCAGGGGCACAGCACAACCATCCAATTCTGTAGCTGCTCTATCTTCAGCACCCCTCCAACTCGAGGCACTCCAGCACCAGCAGGGCTTGGTGGAACTAGGGGTGGTGCGCAGAGTTTAGGAGGACCCAACCGTTTCTATGCTATGAGTGGTCACCAGAGTGCAGAGGCTTCACCAGATGTTGTCATAGGTATATTGACTATCCAATATCATGATGTATATGCTCTTATTAATGTCGGTTCCACCTTGTCCTATGTTACCCCTTATGTTGCTATATAATTTGGGATAGAACCGAAATAACTTCCTGAGCCGTTGTCTGTATCTACTCCGGTTGGCGAGTCTATTGTGGTCATACGGGTATATAGGGGTTCTGTTGTCACGATACGTGGTCAGGACACCATGGCCGATCTCATCGAATTGAGGATGGCCGACTTTGATGTAATTATGGGAATGGATTGGCTTTATTCATGTTTTGCCAAGCTAGATTGCCGAACTAGAATTGTGAGGTTTGAACTTCCTAATGAGCCAATCATTGAGTGGAAGGTGGATAATGTGATGCCAAAGGGTAGGTTTATTTATTACCTTAAGTCCACGAAGATGATTAATAAGGGGTGTATCTATCATTTGGTCCAAGTTACGGACACTGATGCTAAGACGCCTACACTCGAATTTGTGCCAGTTCTGAATGAATTTCCATAGGTCTTTCCTGATGAGCTCCCTAGGATTTCGCCAGACCGGAAAATTGATTTTGTCATTGATGTGATGCCAGGCACGCAACCTATATCTATTCCACCATATATGATGGCACCGGCAGAATTGAAGAAGCTAAAGGAACAAGTGAAGGATTTGTTAGAGAATGGTTTCATCCGAACGAGTGTGTCACCATAGGGCGCACCGGTTCTCTTTGTGAGGAAAAAGATGGGTCACTACGTATGTGTATTGACTACCGACAGCTCAACATGGTCACAATCAAAATCAAATACCCATTACCAAGAATAGATGATTTGTTTGATCAGGTACAGGGTGTTAGGTACTTCTCTAAAATTGATTTATGGTCTAGGTACCACCAATTGAAGATGAGGGAGCAAGATATTCCGAAAATAGCTTTCAGGACCCGGTATGGGTACTTTGAATTTCTGGTAATGTCTTTTGGGCTAACAAATGCACCAGTGACTTTCATGGATCTTATGAATCGGGTTTTCAAGCCCTTTCTCGATTCCTTTGTGATAGTATTCATTGACGATATTCTTGTGTATTCACGAGGTCAAGAGGACCACGCCGATCATCTAAGGGCAGTTTTGCAGACACTTCATCCGCACCAATTGTATGTGAAATTTTGAAAATGTGAATTTTGGATCGAGTCTGTCACATTCGTGTGTCATGTTGTCTCTAGATAAGGAATTAAGGTTGATCCTAAAAAGATGGCAGCAGTAAAGAATTGGCCTAGACCCATAACGCCAACTGAGATTTGCAGTTTCTTGGGCTTAGCAGGGTATTACATGAAGTTTGTGGAGGGGTTATCTACTCTTGCCTCTCCGTTGACTAAATTGACTCAGAAATAGGTTAAGTTCCAATGGTCAGATGCTTGTAAAAGGATCTTCCAGGAGTTGAAATTAAGATTGACTACGGCGTCGATGTTGACCCTGCTAGAGGTTACAGATGAATTTGTTGTATATTGTGATTCATCAAGAATTGGTCTTGGATGTGTGTTAATGCAACACCGCAAGGTTATAGCATATGCTTCTAGGCAACTCAAGAATCGTGAAAAGAATTATCCAACACATGACTTATAACTTGCGGCGGTGGTTTTTGCATTGAAAATTTGGCGTCATTATTTGTATGGGTTCTATGTGGATGTATTCACAGACCGTAAGAGTATTCAATATATTTTCAAACAAAAGGAGTTGAATCTGAAGCAGAGAAGATGGCTTGAGTTACACAAGGATTACGACATCGATATTCTATATCACCCGGGGACAGCCATTGTTGTGATGCAGCTCTTAGCCAGAAAGCTATGGGTAGTTTGGCTCACTTGGAGATATGTCAAAGTTTGTTGACCAAGGAATTTCATCAATTGGATAGTTTGGGAGTTTGTGTTGCAGACTCTAATGAAGGAGGGGTAATTGTGCAAAATAGGGTGAATCGTCGCTCGTTGTGGAAGTCAAAGAGAAGCAATACAACGATCCATTTTTGGTGCAATTGAAAGAGGGGATTCAAAAACATTAAACTATAGCTTTTACTCTTGGCATGGATGAGGGTACACTAAGGTACCAAGGGCGGCTATGTGTTCCAAATGTAGATGATCTCCAGGAAAGAATCATGACTGAGGCTCACACTTCTAGGTATTTCGTGCACCCAGGTTCTACGAAGATGTATCATGATCCCAAGGAAGTCTATTGGTGGAATGACATGAAAAGGAATGTGGCAGACGTTGTGGCAAGATGTCCGAATTGTCAGCAAGTGAAGGCCGAACACCAACGGCCTGGTGGGTTGGCACAGAACATAGAAATTCCAATGTGGAAATGGGAAATGATTAATATGGATTTTGTGGTAGGATTACTGCGCACTCTATACAAGTTTTACTCAATTTAGGTGATTGTGGATCGGCTCACAAAATCAGATCATTTCTTGCCAGTTTAATATACCAACACAGCAGAACAGTATGCTCAGTTGTATATCAAGGAATTTGTCAGGCTACATGGCACTCTAGTTTCAATCATTTCCAATTAAGGGGTTCAGTTCACGGCGAAAATTTGGAAGATATTTCAGCAAGGTTTGGGTACTTAGGTGAATCTTAGTATAACCTTCCATCCACAGACCGATGGGCAAGCAGAGCAGACTATTAAGATGCCTGAGGAAATGTTGTGTTCTTGTGTTCTCGACTTCAAGGGTAGCTAGGATGATCATTTTCCACTCATAGAGATTGATTATAACGACAACTTTCATGCTATTATTCAAATGGCACCATTTGAGGAATTATATGCTAGGAGAGGTAGATCTCTCATTGGGTTGTTAGAAATTGGGGAAGCAGAGTTGATAGGGCCAAACCTTGTACATCAGGCTATGGAAAAAGTAAAAATAATTAAGGAACGGTTCGAGACTGCTCAGAGTCATCAGAAGTCCTATTTGGATGTTCGTCGTAGGGATTTGGAGTTCAAAGAAAATGATTGGGTATTCTTGAAAATCTCCCCCATGAAAGGTGTAATGCAATTTGGTAAGAAAGGAAAGTTGAGTCCGAGGTATGTCGGACCGTACAGAATCATTCGGAGGATCAGTGAGGTGGCATACAAGCTTGAGCTACCACCTGAGATGTCATTAGTGCACAGTATTCCATGTCTATGTTGAAGAAGGTAGTTGGATATCCGTCAGCTATTGTACCGGTTGAGGCCATTGAGGTTAATGAAGAACTGTCATATGAAGAAATTCCAATTGCCATTCTTGATAGTCAAGTCTGGAAGTTGAGAAATAAAGAAATTACCTTCGTAAAAGTGTTATGGCGAAACCAACAAGTTGAAGAGGCTACTTGGGAGGCCGAGGAAGAAATGAAGAAAAAGTATCCTTATTTGTTTGAATAGCCATGTATTTATTAAGTTGTGTTCTGTGACAATTCTAAGGGTTACCTTCGATGAATTATGTATCATTTGAACAAATGGACGTTAATGGTGTTCCTTTCTGGTAATATAATGTATGTGAGAAAATGGTTGTTGTTCGTTTATGTTATGTTACGTCATTGGTTTATGTATATGTTTTAAGGATATGTTTTTGGGGCTCTCTGACAGGTGGATAGGCTTAGTTACAGGGGAAACTCTAGCGAATATTATGGAAATTTAGGGAGCTAGTCAAATTTTGGGCTGATGGTGTGTGGTATGAAAATTGAGTGCATAAGCTGTTAATAGTGAACCTTGACCCTCATCCGAGGATGAATGATCTTTAGTTGGGGGGCCCCATAAAATGTTTCCTAAAAATCGGGGTTCCGTGATGCCGGGGTAGGCGTAGAGGTTAACAATAGTAGAAATTCTTCACGGTGAGCTTGCGAGCCGCGGTTCAGAATTTTCGGATTGAACAATGCACTGTGGAGTTGAAGAAAAATGTTGGGCAGAAGTAGCCACTTCTGCGGCCCATTATGCGGCCGCAGAACCACTCTGCGGACCGCAGACGGGTCGTAGAGTGGGGCAGTTTTCTGGATCGTCTCGATGTGATTTTTGCGGCCCATTATGCGACCGCATAATCATTTCACGGGCCGCACTCTTGTCGCATATCCCCCTTTGGAATTTTACGGAGGGAGGTTCTGGGTGCATTATGCGACCGCAAAACAGGTCTCGATGCATTATGCGACCGCAGAACGGGTCTGCAAGCCGCATAGTGACCGCATACCTGGTCAGTTCCTTTCCAATTTTGGCACTCAAATTACACGACTGATATGCGGACCACATAACCATTATGCGGTCGCATATGCCACCACATAACCTATTATGAGTCTTCAATTTTAGGGTTTTTATACCCGACCTTAATTCATTAAAACATAAGCCATAACTCATTTTGAGCACATTTCTAATATTTTAGAGTGAGAGAGAGTTCCTATAGTGGGGAGTGACCATCAACCTAGTACCCATAAATTCTTGCTCAATCATTGAGGATTAACAAAGGAGTCTTCATCCTAAAGGTACGAACCTATGTCCTAGCTCTCAATTTCGAAAATTTACAAAAAATGGAATAATTAGAGAGACAATTATTGGGTGTGGGGGTTGTTGTCTTGAATGCATGTCTTCTTGAAGTATGTGGGAAGGTTGTGAGATAAAAGTGGTAGAGAGTGGGTTGGGGAATGATGGAATCTTCCACAAAAGGACCTTGAAACTTTAATGTATATCTAGTGTTTGATAATATGCTCAAATGAACTAAAATCATGATCATCTTCCTAATTTTTTTCCAACTTGTTATATTTATAAAATAGATTGAAGTTGCTAAGAATTCCGGATCATTTTAGAGTTTTAGAAGATCAATTGAGGAATGTTGGCTAAACCCTCTTCTTCTTAGAATCGAATCCCCAGTCTTCATGTTAAGATCGAATAAAGGTTATGCCAAATTGTATAAAAAGCCTCTATGTGCCTAAGATTCCCAAATTGCTCTTATGTGAATTTAATGTCTTGAATGGAAAGCCTTATTGTTGTTGATAATGATAATGCTGTTAGAATATGGAAAAGGGAACTGAAATTATGTGATACGACCAAGTTCCAAGAATGACTTTTTAATCATGATCACTAGAGCCAATGAATCGAAAAGATATGAAAGAAGTATGATGTGAGATGATTGACTGAAAAAGGTAATGCCTTGGGTGAGACGGCCTAGCCTATCGGGCTGTGATCGGACGCCATGTCGCACACATGGTTGTGACTATGCTAAAAATGATAATTGAAATTGTGGTTATGGTTGATGTCTCAAGTGAGACGACCTAGCTGATTGGGTCGTGATCGGACTCCGTGTAAGAATACAGTGGTATTGTGAATTGTGAAATATCAGCACTAAAGATCACCCAACCAAATAATGCGGAAATTGACGTGACAACTTATGTGATCCTTAAATTGATGTTTTAATATTATATGAAGCTCTTATTGAATTCTTGATTGTTCCCCCTTGTATTATTATTCATTCTATTGAGATGGTGTTTAGCTATAGATATTAGTGCTATTCAACGGTACTAACGTCCCTTTTCCCGGGGGCGCTGCCTCTTTAAATGGATACAGATGGTTCCATAACAGGCAGTGTTGATTAGCGATCGTGGTACATCCTCTTCTCAGCAGACTTGGTGATCCCCACTTCATCCCCGGGTCACGTATTATATCTTTTATTCTTGTTATTATCACATCTCAAGGTATATCCGGGGCCTTGTCGCTAGCACAATAATAGACTCTTTTATATCTTTCAGAGGCTCCGTCGACACTATGTGGGTTGGTATTTGAGTGTTGGGAATGTTAAACAAGTTATGTTGTGTTTGATCACTTGTTCCACTCAAACTATATGAATATGTGTATTTTGAGACTAAAAGGCGAAATAGCTAATGAAACGATTTAGTATTGTGTGTATGGACTTCCTACTGTATAATTTATGAAATCATGTCTTCTCTTTATCATGGGTGAGTTGGGTAGAAAGTATCTAACAGTCTCGCTCGACCGGGTTCACTCGATTGAGCACCGGTCACGCTTCCCGAGGTTGGGGAGTAACAATAGCATGGGTGGTATGTTGGTATGGTCAAATTGGTAATGTTGTAATTATATCACACGTTCCACACCAAACTATGAAAGAGTATGTATTTTGAAACTTATAAATGATGTATTTTTTTGCTTAATCCTTCTCACCGCTTAATTAATGAATTGGGGTTTACTGTTATTCTTGTATAAGTTCAAGTAGAAGGTAATGAACAAGCTTTCTCGGTCGGGTTCTCTCGTTTGAGCACGGGTCGCGCACCCTGAGTTTGGGGCGTGATACTTACTTGTGTGGTTTATCGGTCTTCTCTGTATGAGCACATTAGAGCGTGTCAGTATGACGACCCCTATTTGCTTGCGCTTAATGACACAATGTAGCACGGCAATGCCAAGGAGGTTTCTATTAAAGATAATGGGGTGTTGTGGATGTATGGCCGTAGATGTGTGCCCAATGTGGATGGGTTTCATGAGTCTATCCTTCAGGAGGCTCACACTTCGCGATATTCCATTCATCCATGTGTCACCAAGATGTATTAGGATTTGAGTCAGCACTATTGGTGGAGAAGAATGAAGAAAGATATAGTAGAGTATGTCGGTCGGTGTTTGAGATGTCAGCAGGTGAAGTACTAGCATCAGAGGTCGGGCGATTTGCTTCAGAGACTTGAGATTCCATAGTGGAAGTGGGATCGTATTACCATGGATTTCGTTGTTGGGCTCCAACAAACTTTGAAGAAATTTGACACAGTGTGGGTTATTATGGATAGATTGACCGAGTCTGCACACTTCATTCCGGTTGTGCCTACCTATTCTTTAGAGCAGCTGGCTCAGATCTATATCCGTGAAATTGTCCATCTCCATGGTGTTCCGGTGTACATTATCTGCAATCGAGGCACGCTCTTCTCATTGTATTTTTGGAAAGCTGTGCAGCATGAGTTAGGCACACAAGTTGAGTTGAGTAAAACATTTTAAACCCCAGATAGACGGGCACTCCGAGCGCACCATTCTGATCTTGGAGGATATGCTATGTGCATGTGTTATGGATTTCAAGGGTTCATGGGATCAGTTTCTACTACTTGTAGAGTTCTCCTACAACAACAGCTACATATCGAGTATTTAGATGACTCCTTAGACGGCCTTATTGTCACAACCCAAATCGGAGGGCCGCAAAGGGCACCCTATGCCTTACTCAACCGAGTACCAACATAGAGTGTCTTTCTTTTCACACCATCATGGGTAAATATGATAGAAGGATCGTCATGAGATAACCAGAATAAAACGTAAAGGAATACTCGACATAGGATGATCCATCATGATATAGAAACTTATACATGTGACATAAGGGACTATATGGACGACATGTTTATTTGTACACTCAAAACATAGGCCGACAAGGCCATACAAGTACCCATATACATGACATTTGTCTACAAGTCTCTAAGAGTACATAAAAATCGTAATGGTAGGGACAAGGCTCCGCCATACCATTCAATACATGCCCAGAGCATACTGACCAAAAAGGCAACTCCAGAGCAAGTGGAGTGCACCAACACCTTCCACTGAGCATATATCCTACTAGGAGGACTGTCAACCTATCTATCAAGACTTATGGGCATGAAACGCAGCGTACCCAAGAAAAAAGGACTCCAGTACTAATAAAGTACTGAGTATGTAAGGCATGAAAAGAAGCATATAAGAGACGTGAAAGAAACATGGAGTAAAGGGCTCAATGTGTAAGTCTGAATAGCTCAGTAATCATGCAATCTTCATAGTGTGATGTATATGAGTATAAATGTCATATCATGCATAGGTATATGTGTACATAACATCATCAAGCTTCTAAGGGCATCCCATCGTATCATCACGGCCTCAATGGGCGAAATCATAAATGTATGGCAGTTGATCAAGTGGCTGGTGCATATATAACATTGTAGCCTTTCCCCATACCATATATATATAATATATGCGTATATAATATCATCTGGTCATGGGTCAATGTACACGTATATATGAATGCAATGAATAATGAAGTAAGTCAATAAGATCTCTCGAAATGTCAAAAGATAAATATGCCTTCGTTTATTATTGTAAAATACAATTTATAAACTTATGTCTTTTTGAGACCCATGAACAGACGATATAATAACAGGACACAGGGGTAATCAAGAACATAGGCATCCCTATTACTTCTAAAAATAGAGTCATTTGTGAAAGTTGCATGTTTGCTTGTTTCGTTTGTATCATATGCATCATGCCAAAAGGAAAGAAGAGATAGCCTTAACATGTCTTATCACAATCTATCCAATGACCATGCTGAAATCGTCTCATCTCACTTTAATCTACAACAATGATAATAATCCATGACGCCAAATTTTCACTGCCAATACCACCGCTGCGAGTTCTAAGTCATGTGTTGGATAGTTCTTTTCATGATTCTTTAGTGGCCTAGAATAATAATCTATGACCTTCCCATGTTGCATTAATATACACCCAATCCCGATCATTGAAGCATTACAATATACAACAAATCCATCTATACCCTCTGGTAGGGTCAACACCGGTGCCGTAGTAAATCTAACTTTCAACTCCTGGAAACTCTTTTCACAAGCATCTTACCATTGGAACTTAATTGCCTTTTGCGTCAATTTAGTCAATGGATAGGCAAGAGTAGAAAACCCCTCCACAAACTTTCTGTAATATCTAGCCAAGCCTAAAAACTACGAATCTCCGTTGGAGTTGTAGGCCTCGACCAATTCTTCAGAGCTCCACTTTTCTGAGGATCAACCTTAATTCCTTCACTAGAGACAACATGACCCAATAATGTGACAGATTGTCCGTGCAGTCCGATGTTAGGCTATTGTGAGGTACTGGGTCTGATGAAACCTTTCTCCAGTAAATCTTTTAACTGCTCCTTTAACTCGTTCAATTCGACAGGTGCCATTCTATATGGAGGGATGGATATTGGTTGCATTCTCAGAAGCAAATCGATGCCAAAATCAATCTATCGCTCTGGAGGAATACCTGGAAGTTCATCTGGAAATACATCTACGTACTCTTTGACTACTGGAATAGACTGAAGTGTAGGTATCTCAGCATCTGCATCTTTAACTAGCACAATATGATAAATTCACCCTTTTGCGATCATTTCCCTCGCCTTCAAATAGGAAGTAAAGCTACCTCTGGGTGTCGCTGTATTACCTACCCATTCAAGGATTGGCTCACCCGAAAAATGAAATCTAGCTATCTTTGCTCGACAATCAACTGTGGCATAGCAAGCTGCCAACCAATCCATGCCCATGATAGCATCAAAATCCAACATCTCTAGCTCAACTTGGTCGGCTGAGGTCTGACAACCGCAAATTGTTGCCGTACAACTAGGGTAATACATGATAAAGTAGATCCTGGGTCTATCAAGGCATAAGCATCGTGAGAGCAAATGGTCAACATACCTGTCACAACGTCTTGTACGGATTCCTGGTCCTGCCCATAGCTACGATTCTTGTTACCACCTGAACTGGAACCTCTACCTCTGCCCCGACATCTACCAGCCGAAGATTGAGACCCGCGCCCTGAAGGATGCACAAACATAGATGATCTTTTTGCTGAATTCACTGATAGTGCCATATCCCCAGAATCTCTATTTGGGCAATCTCACATCATATGCCCCAGACGTCCACATGTATTACAAGCATCAGAACCGGCTCGGCATTGGCCTACATATCCTCTACCGCAGATGGCACACCGCGATGGAAATTGCCATGTCTTCCCCGAACCTCGCTGTCGCTGCAAACCTGACGCCTGGGAGTTTTCACCTGGTCCTGACTGAGTATAGCAGTCATACCTGTAACCCTGTAGCTGAGGTGGCGAAGGTCTAGGTGGCCGTTCAAAGTACTTGGACCTGTAACTACACTAAGACTGCTCCTGAGATCTGTTAAATCGCATCCTCTTATGCTGCCCTAAGTCAGTCCTCTTCGTACCCTGCTGTCGACGCCTACCCCTTTCTATATTCTAGGAAAATTCCCGAATCTGGGAGATATCCATACTATCCTGTAATGCAGCGGTGGCACATGGCTCGGTCAACTCTGGCGCCAACCCTGCTATAAACCTGTGGATCCTGTCCCATATAGTAGCAACTATGGATGGTGCATATCTGACCAATGAGTCAAAACAGAGACTATACACTCGAACACTCGTATAGCCCTACTTGAGGGCTAGAAACTAATCGACTCGGGCCTGTCGAATCTCTCGCGGTAAGTACTAGTCAAGGAAGGCATCCGAAACATTCTCCCAAATAGCATGAGGTGCATCACGTCCCCTGGACCTTTCCCATCCCTTGTACTAAAGTATGGCTATATCTCGGAGTCGAAAAGCTGCTAGCTCAACTGCCTCTTTCTCCGTGGTATGCATAACCCGAAAGATCCTGTGAAGCTGATCTATGAAATCCTGCGGGTCCTCCCTCTGGTCTGTCCCCTTGAACTCTGGGGGACTCAAAGTTATAAACTCTCAGAGCCTTGAACTCCCAGATCCCTTAAAAGGTCCTGCACTAGCAGATGCCGTAGCCTGTTGGTGGGTAGCTACTAATTGTTCCAACAAATGCACCACACTCCACAAGTCCTGATCTGATGGAAGCGGAGGGGGAACTGGCTGTGCGGTCTCCCTAGGAATCTCCTCAGTTGTCGTAGGAGCCAGTAATGGCTGGGTAGGGGTCTCTCCCTGGGCCTCTGATTGGGCCCATTTACCGGGGGTACCCTGCTAGTCCCCTCACCTACTGCTGTTTCTCCTCTCTGGCTAGCTGTAGCCTTCCTAGTTACCGTCATCTGTGCATGAAAATGCCAACACGTATGTTTAACTCAAATTTCCCATAACTCAGTTCTACAGCATGATTTAGATTTCAAAGAAGCGTAACCAATTCAAAAATGTCATGTAGTACCCTGCTTATATAATGTGGTGCACCACACATCTATAAACAAGACCCTACTAGACACGACCTGTAGACTCCCTAGGACAGAAATCCTCTGATACCACTTTTGTCACGCCCCGAGCCTGGGGGCGAGACCGGCACCTGATGCCTCATCTATCCTTGGGTACCAATTTGCGACTCATGAAGTCTGGACATATAATGTGATACTTTATTAGGGGCCACATTGCAAGACAATTTGCGAAGCAAAATATAAAAGTGAATAGAGACTAACGCTGACTAAATGTCAATATAAAGTTGGGCCGGCAAGGCCGTCATAACTACTATAACTGACAAGCCAAATAAATATATGTGCAGGGCCTACAAGCCTAACATACTGTACTAATTGACCGGATATGTCTACAAGCCTCTACTGGTGGATGTACTATGATTGGAACAGGGCCCCGACCTACCCATAATCTATCTACATACATACACAAGATGTACAGAAAAGGTCTAGACCCGGCAACTCCAAAGGACGGGGAGCTTACCGATAAAGTTGCACTCAAGCAACACCTACTGAGGAGGTCTACTCGTCTGTCTGTCTGAACCTGCACGCATTTCATGCAATGCCCCCAGGATCGGAATATATATATAACTGCTTTGCCGTAGTGGGCTCGCTCATAGGCCCTCGGCCATAATAGGCTCTGTATCTCGGCCACAGTAGGCTCGGTATTTGACTTACCATCTGATCAGAGCCCAACAAGGGTCTGACCATTGATTATAGCTCGATGGTAATGAAAATACTATAATACTGTATATATAGATTCTCTGCTCTTATGACTGGAAAAGAGGAAATACTCAATTGGATATGAAGTCCCGATAAGGAGAATACTATAACTTACAAGACTAGGAAAATATACGTAAATTCCGGGATATGAATTTTTCTTTATGCCTTGTTATCAAACTCGTGTAATTACGAGATTATGCCAAAATGAAAAAGGAGCTTAGCCTTAACATACCTGGATTAGGGAAAAGTCCGTATGATGTTCTTGGAAAATGTTGCACCGTACTCCTTTAGAACTGCAAAAGCTTACGTTGCTATGATTTCAATAATTCTCGTTGGATATTTGTGAAGGAATTTGAAGAATCACGTTGCTAGTGTAAGGTTTAGAATCTGATTTGAAGTGTTTTTGAGAATGAAATTTGTTGAAAACTTGCTAAGTGTAGCGTCTGTTTGAAATGCTTAAATTCGGAAGATGTTATAAGACTTCTTACAGAAAACTTGCTAGATTGAGTGTTCTGTTTGAAATGGTTGAATTAGGAACAATGTTATAAGATCTTGTACTTTCTTTCTATAAGTCCAATAAAGCCAAATACTAAATGACTTACACGTACTCATTTATGATGCCACCTTTCAATTAAGATCATTAGTCACTTATTTTAAATGGAGGGGCTGCCACATTTAGTCGTTATCATATATATCCCTTATTAATTAGGTGATATCTCATTACCCAATAATTAACCAATTACCCACATAATTAAGAATTATCTCAGCTTACTTAAAATACTACTCATTTTTAATACACTTTATACATCATACTATCGTGGTCATATGGTACCTTGTATGGTACAAGTCTATAAATACAAGGTATTATAGCTTGGACCGTAGTATATCCCAAATTGCCAAACATCGACGAAACTCATTTTCTTCTATTTGCTTACCTTCTCTCCATCACGAATTTTACTCATCATGTATTTGAAATAGCATAATGCTTATAATCCCAAAATAACTCCATTCCAGAACGTACGTCGATTAACTTACGACGGAACATTAACGTACGAAAACGCGAGACGTAACACAAGGGTCTTGGTAAAAAGCATCAGGGGATCACCAAACCCATACAACCACATTATCATGGCACGACCTTTGGACTTGGGTACAAATATACCGTGCAAGAACATCAGGATTGGACACCGCCATGGCGCGCCCCTTATTATCCATTGGAACAACCCATACTACCTCTGCACCATACATTCCATCAGGCTGACACAATGTGGGGATCAAAGGAATATGAGATTTTGGCTACCATGAGGAAGTTGTTTCTGGGTGAAGAAGACATGGGCTGCAGTGCAATTGTCGAAAAGGTGGAGGAGGAGGAAGACCTTACCACTTAGACAATGGAAAAGGGAGTTATTCTGAAGAACTGGACCACAGCACCATCCCTGGCTCGCCGCATTCCTGGGTAGCCTGGAAAATTAGCATGACTTATTTTCAAGTTGTTTTAAGCATTTAGGACATTTTCCGTATTTTGTTTTGAAATAATTACTCGATCCATCTTGTTGTACTTGTTGACATTTTAATGTTTTGTTAATGCATTACTGCTTTTCATATTTATTATTATCTTTCTACATTATTCTTCGAAGCTCATAAAGTTCAAGACAGATACGAGCTTGAAGATAAAAGAGGAGGTCACCAAGCAAATCAAAGCCAAGGCTCTCTGAGTGGTCGAATACCCGTCCTGGTTAGCCAACATCGTATCGGTTCCAAATAAAGATGGGAAAGTTAGAGTATGTGTTGATTACCGAGATCTGAACATAGCAAGTCCTATCGATGATTTCCCGCTCCCTAACATACACATACTGATTGACAATTGTGCCAAGCATGTACTCTAATCATTTGTGGATTGCTTCGCAGGATACCATCAGATTTGGATGGATGAAGAGGATGCCGAGAAGACCGCCTTTATTAGACTATGGGGAATATATTATTACAAAATGATGTCATTTGTGTTTGAAAAAGGCTGGGGCCACCTACATGAGGGCCATGCCGACTATCTTACATGACATGATACACAAAGAAATAGAGGTATACATGGATGATGTTATCATTAAATCTAAAAAGAGTTCGTATCACATAGCAGACCTGGAGAAAGTTTTTGATCGGCTTCTAAAATACAACCTGAAGTGTAACCCTGCGAAATGTGCCTATGGAGTCCCCGCTGGGAAATTGTTAGGTTTTATAGTCAGTCGTCGAGGTATTGAGGTACACCCATAAAAAATCAAAGCTATCCACGACTTGCCACCGCCAAACAATAAGAAAGATGTGATGAGTTTTCTAGGGCGCCTCAATTATATCAGCTGTTTTATAGCACAATCAATGGTGATATGCGATCTAATCTTAACAATGCTGAGGAAAGGTGCTACAACATGCTGGACTGAAGAATTCTAGAAAGCCTTCAACAAAATCAAGGAGTATTTATCTAAACCACCCATGGTGGTCCCACCAGAACCAGGAAGACCTCTGTTGCTTTATCTACCTGTGCTGAATAGGGCCTATGGTTGCGTTCTAGGACAACATGATGAAATTAGAAGGAATGAGCAAGAGATATATTATCTGAGCAAGAAGTTCAAGCCTTACGAAGCCCGGTACTCTTTGTTAGAAGGCACCTACTGCGCTTTGACGTGGATAGCCTAGAAGTTGAGACATTATTTTTATGCGTACACTAAATATTTCATATCAAGGATGGATCTGCTAAAATGCATCTTTAAGAAACCCATGACTACGGTTAAGATAGCAAAGTGGCAGATATTGTTGAGTGAGTTCGACATCATCTATGTAACTCAGAAGGCAGTCAAAGGGCAAGCATTGGCTGACCACTTGGCAAACAATCCCGTAGATGGAGAATCTGAACAACTAAAGACGTATTTTCTCGACGAAGAGGTATCATTTGTAGGAGAAGATATTACCGAAGCATACGACGGTTGGAGGATGTTCTTTGAAAAAGTATCAAACTTCAAGGGAGTGGGCATCATAGCTATCTTACTATCAGAAACACCGGTCAACATTACCCGATATGCGCAAAACTTAGGTTCCTGTGCATTAACAATATGGCAGAATGCGAGGCTTGCATCTTGTGACTCAGGTTGGCCGTCGACATGAACATTCAGGAGTTGCTGGTAATTGGAGATTTAGCTCTATTGGTTCACTAGGTTCTAGGAGAATGGGCTACTGAGAATACCAAAATATTGCCATACTTGGATTGTGTACAAGAGCTGATCAAGAGATTCATGAAGATAGAAATTCAAGCATGTACCAATGATTTAGAATGCATTTGCAGACACATTAGCCACCTTGTCTTCCATGATACAACATCCAGACAAGAATTNTACTTGGATTGTGTACAAGAGCTGATCAAGAGATTCATGAAGATAGAAATTCAAGCATGTACCAATGATTTAGAATGCATTTGCAGACACATTAGCCACCTTGTCTTCCATTATACAACATCCAAACAATAATTGCATCGATTCTATCCCAATATGAATTCATAAGCAGCCAACTTATTGTACTCATGTTGAAGAAGAGTTTGATGGAAATCCGTACATGGCAAAGTGAAAATATCCAGAGAATGCTACACACACTCAGAAGCGCACGCTCCGATGATTGGCCAATCATTTCTTTTAAAGCGGATAAATTATGTATAGAAGGACTCCTCATTTGGGATAAGTCTGATGTGTCGATACCAAGGAGGCATCTAGATTTCTTGAAACAATACATGCCGGAACTTGCGGACCTCACATGAACGGTTACGTTTTGGCAAAGAAGCTATCAAGAGCAGAGTATCTATGGATGACTATGGAAACAGACCGCATCTAATATGTCCAAAAGTGTCACCAATGCCAGATACATGCTGATATGATACGAGTACTGCCCAACGAACTCAATGCAATGAGTTTGCCTTGGCCTTTCTCCTCTTGGGGCATCGATGTTATTAGACTAATTGAACTCGCTGCTTCCAATGGACATTGGTGCATTTTGGTGTCCATAGACTACTTAACAAAATGGGTTGAAGCCGCGTCCTATAAGGCTGTGACTAAGAAGTTGTAGCGCATTTTGTCCGGGATTGCATTATCAATCGATTTGGAGTACCTGAGTGAAGCATCACTGACAGTGCCGCCAATCTCAACAGTGACCTGATGAAAGCTATGTGTGAAACATTCAAGATTAAGCATCGGAACTCTACATCATACAGGCCGCTAACAAGAGCATCAAGAAGATATTAAGAAAAATTGTGGACAACTACAATTAATGGCAAGAAATGCTACCATTTGCTTTGCTCGGCTATCGCATTACCGTTTGCATATCAACTGGGGCAACTCCCTACTTACTGGTTTATGGTACCGAAGCCGTTATCCCTGCCTAAGTGGAGATTCCTTCCTTAAGAATCATAAAAGAAGCCAAGCTCAGCGAAGCGGAATGGGTACAAAACCGGTATGCACAACTAGCTCTCATTGATGGTAAAACAATGAACGTAGTGTGTCACGGTCAACTTTACCAGAATAGAATGGCAAGAGCTTTTAATAAAAAGGTTAGGGCGAGGCAATTCACACCGGGCCAATTAGTGTTGAAATGAATCTTCCCACATCAGGATGAAGCAAAAGGGAAATGCTCACCCAATTGGCAAGCCCTTACATGGTCCACCGAGTACTAACAGGAGGAGCACTTATAATCGCAGAGATAAATGGAGAGAGTTTTCCAAAACCTATGAATTCGGATGCAGTCAAGAGATACTATGTTTAAGAATATGTTTGCACTTTCTATTTGATGTAACCTGAACTACGCTTGACATGATTCCCATTTAATAGGGGATACGTAGGCAGCCCTGTAGGTTCGGTCACGTCATAATAAATTCTTCATTCCCTCTATGGTCAGAAACGGGGGCAAGATCTTTAGTTTTCCCGATCTCGTCGTACATTGAATTGCCAAGAAATGTATCTGAGTTAAGGAGGTTGCAAGGTCTCAAAAGTGCATCACAATCATCAATTCGACAAAATTATTCGCTCTCATGCATTATCACATATTTCAAAAAACTACATTTTTATATAAACAATTTATAACAAATGCATGTTTTTTGAAATTTCAATTTCTTTCTATAGTATCCAGATGTTACCCGGGGTGACTTAAACAGGACCGCAAGACACAAGCAAAGGCAAAGCAAGGAATCGAGAGCACGAACCAACCTTCCCCCTCCGAACTCATAATTTTCGTTTGGATATAGGCACAATGTATATAATAGGAACGTCCGCAAATATATACACACAACAAGATCACTATCATCACACCGTCAAAAGTCTCCAAACGCAAATGCATCAATCTAATAAATGCTTTCCCTATATCATTTAATCATTGCTCATTCCTGCATAGGTCTAAGCACTGCCCTCATCACCGCATAAGGTTAAACATTGCCTTTCCTTGCATGAGACTAAACATTGTCTCCCTTCCTTGCATGAAGCTAAGAAATGCCTCCATTATTGCATAAGGCTAAACATTGAATTGTTTTGCATGAGATTAAGCAATGTCTCCATTATTGCATGAGACTAAACACTGTCCTCCATACAACATAAGTCTAAGCACTGCCTTTCCTTGCATGAGACTAAGCACTGTCTCCATTCCTTGCATGAGGCTAAGCACTGCCTCCATTGTTGCATAAGGCTAAGCACCACCTTTCTTGCATGACACTAAGTACCGTGTACATTCTCCGTATGAGGCTAAGCACTGCCTCCATTATTGCATAAGGCTAAGCATTGCCTTTCCTGCATGAGACAAAGCATTGTCTATGCTCCTTGTATATGGTTAAACACTGCCCTCACCATAACACGAGGCTAAACATTGCCTCCAATATTGCACAAGGCTAAGGATTGCCTTTCCTTTCATGAGATAAAGCATTGCCTCCGCTTTTTGCATCGGGCTAAGCACTACCCTCATTTCATACAAGACTAAGCCTTGTCTCGTCTTGTTCTCGCATATGACTAAGCATTACCTGTTTATTCTATCAAACGATCTATATCACCGTATATTTTCATTTCATAGGCTAAAATATCGCCACATTGTCCTAAGGCACAATAGTCTAAGGGCATCATTCTCATAGCCCGAAGACATCATGCCATGGCCAGATGATCTCTCGAAATTGCATATCATTATTCAAAGGCGTCATAGTCTAGAGGCACCATCCTCATGGCACGAGGACACCATTTCATGGCCTGTGAATCCGTTATCATATGCTTCATGGCCCAAGACGTCATAGTCTAAGGACATCATCTTCATCGTCCAAAGAAAACTCTCATCGTCCGAAGGGAATTTGCATCATGTTTAAATTTTAGCAATAACCCACGTATGTTCATGTGCATTGTGTTTTAACTTTTGCATATAACTCGGGAGGTAACCGTTCTACAAACAGGAGCAATTCTCGCACTAGTTTCCATTCACATCATTCGATCACCTCAAACGTAACCAATAATCAGCAATTGATTAACCTTTTGTTATATAATCATTTAAATATCTGCCTTGTACATCCATAGCATTCATTTTGCATTCATAGACCCGCCTGAAATCATCTGTTACTCATGATACTATCACATCCAAAAGATCCTTTTTCGAAACACACGACCACTCTTATAACAACTCAATCGGTTTCGTTCGTCGTTGGATCCAGAACTACACACGTCATGATTCCCGTAACACCATGGATATGTACACAACTCAAGAACCAGGGTTCAGCCCCATTTGTTTTCAAAACACATCATTCCTTATTCACCTCGGACAAAATTGGTCATCATATTCTTTACCGGACAACTCTTTAATCATTTGCGGGTAAAGAGGGGCAGCTGTTGATACCCAATTTTGCCCTCATGTTTTTATAAATGTCATATATGCTTTTAAAATATCATTTTTGCATCATTACTCAATTTACAAGAGTCATATAAGAATTTTCTATAATTGTCCATAACTATCTAAGCTTTAAAATTGATTTTCATGTAGTTAAAATATTTAAATATGTATTAATTGCCCCATTAAATTATTTTTGTGATGACTTAATCATCCAAATTTATTATTTTCACCACATATGTGTTTTATAATATTTTTACTTCATTTATATAATTACATTTGTATTTTCCACTATTTACATATTGTTTTGCAAATAATATACTATATTCTTTAAATAGTTGCATTTGTTATATTAGTTATGCCAAAACAACATTCTATATTTTTATGATTCTGAATTATTAATTTTAAAAGTTTTATTTCATAAATAATATTTTTATTGTTATTAGACGTTTTAATAATTTTGTTTTAATTAATTCTATGTATTTTAAAATGTGGCCCAAATCAGGCCATTTTCTAACCGAATTAGCGGCCCAAACACCCACACCATAGCCCAATAACCCCCAAATCCCAATCCAAACTACCCATATGCCTAACCCGGGCCTGACCCACTTCAAACGACCTGCCCTGCCTCCTCTTTAATCCAGATTGTTGATTTCTCAAGATCAACAGTCTATGATAACCCCACCCTTTTAATTACATCCGCCCCAAAACCCTAGCCCCATTCTTTAGGGACAACCTCCTTTGAAGCTTCTCTACTC
>AWOL01S0018045.1:7165-45663 GCA_000715115.1 Nicotiana otophora
AATTGAAAGAGGTTATGTCTCAAGTGAGATGGCTTAACCGATCGGGCCGAGATCGGACGCCATGCTGTACACATGGTGGCATTTGTGTTGGAATTATTGATTTACATTGTGGATATGGATATGTCTCACCTGGGATGGCTTAGCCGGTCGGGACAAGACTGTACTCTATGTAAAATCACGGTGGCATTGTGAATTGTGGCTTTGGCACTAAAGATTATTAATCTAAAAAGATGGAAAGATTGAATTGGAAACTATGTGATCCTTACTTGGTGTTTCTTTGTATTTCTATGAAGTACTTATTGATTACTATGACTGCCTTCTCATTGTTTCACTGTTCATTCTACTAAGATTGGTGTTTGCCTTACATACTAGTACTATTCGACAGTACTAATGTCCCTTTTGCTGGGGGTGCTGCATCTTTGAATGGATGTAGGTGGTTCCATCACATATAGTGTCGAACGCAGATAGTGTTTCTCTCTTTCTGTCCTCACAGTAGTCTTGGTGAGCCCCATTTCTCCTAGGGGTCATGTAGTCCTTCTTTTGTATAAGTTTTCATATTTTGAGGTATAGCCAGGGACTTGTTATCGGCATTGTCATGTTGCTCTTTTTTGTACCCTTAGAGGCTCTGTAGACGTTTATGTGGGTCATGTATGTATGTTGGGGTGGTCGTTGGATCGAGTTGTATTTTGAAAACTCAACTATGGAATAATGTATATAAGGAAAAATGAACTAGCAACGTTTATATATTTATATAACTGATCTCTCCCCTGTTTTACAAATGATGATGCGATCCCTTTTTGGATTATGAATGAGTCAGGTAGGAAAGGTTTAATAGGCTTGCTCGACTAGGTTCACTCGGTTGAGCGCCAGTCGCGCTCCCCGAGGTTGGGGCATGACACTTTGCAAACCTATCTGGAGGGAACGTCATCTTCTTTGAATGTTGACTGGCTATGTAGTCATTCAGTGGTCTGCAAGAGCTCCTGTAGGTAATTTCCCCTTTTCCCCTCTGAAATTGTTCTAGCAGCCAAATCTGTAGTAGGAGATTGCAACCCTCAAAATGCTTGAAACCATGCTTGCACTGATCTAGAGTGTGGTACATCTCGGCTAGGATCATAGGGATGATGGTGTATTTCTACCCCTCGATACCCTCCATCACAGTCCTAGCAACTATGGCTAGGCAAATGTGAATTCTCCCTTCTTGCATCGGAAAGATCAACAAACCCCATAAGCAGTCTATGAAGACATAAACCTAGCAGTGTACCCATCTCGAAAAGGTAATAGCTAGCTCCTCGTGATGCAAGCGATATATGATTTGTTGTGCCCATATCGCTCATAAAGAAACTCTAACGGGATGTAGGATTTTTTTCAGGTAAACCAGTTTGTCATTGTCCTTAAACCCTAGCATTTTCAGAAAATTGCATGGGGTGTGCTTTTCTGACACCAGTAGACTCAGACTATCCCATTGTAACTTGGTGAAGCCCCTTATCTCTTCCAGAAGAGGGGTCCTTTCTGTATTGCCAAATCGGAAGACATCTCTCTCCTTACGTGATTTATGTCACATGGTGCAAGGTCATTCCACCAGTCAATTAGCAGAGGCGGGATATTTTGGACCATACCAAACTTGGGGATTTCATGCTTTATTTTCTGCAAACAAATAAAAGTTAGCCCTTTCTCCCTTCATATTCGTCTATTTACGCAATAACGGTCAATATGTTGGCACGTTTTCTCCAAGTAATGCGCATAATATGATGGTCCCTTTAGGATTGTGGAAATCCTTTTGGACTTTGGACAAGGTTTATCTAAGTGGATTTATGCATCAATGACGTCTCAATCCATACTAGGTTTTGCATGTACATTTCAAATCAGAGTAGGGTTTCTAGAAGGGTCTACAGTGGTACTCTCAAGTGGACGACTTGAGAGGGAAAGGCATGGGACCGTCGACTGCACCGCTGATCGACTAGTCTACCACGAATA
Organism: Nicotiana otophora; assembly: GCA_000715115.1. Lineage (NCBI taxonomy): Eukaryota > Viridiplantae > Streptophyta > Magnoliopsida > Solanales > Solanaceae > Nicotiana > Nicotiana otophora. Next base: position 9,140 of record AWOL01S0018045.1, read on the forward strand.
AGCCTTTCCGATTTAAAAGGGTATTTTAAGGAAAGCGTGGACACTCATCAAGCGCTGCTATGTTGATAATAAACTCGAGTGGAGTATGATGTTGAAAGCATGCTTTATGAAAAAATAGTAACATGTTTCTAGATATTTGCATGATGAGATCACGTAAAATAGTAAATAATGTGATAAAGATGATCAGGAGAAGGAAAAGAAAAGGAAAGACAAAGGAGAAAAGTTAGCATAACTCATGAAAAAGTGCGAGAACGTAATAGGGAAGATAAGGACGGGAGATACATGATATAGCAATTTTAAGGAAATAAAAGAAATAGGGAGGGGATGACATCAAATAATATGTTAATCTACATAAGCAAAACTTCATTATGGTAAGAGCCTAAGTATATCCCCAGCAGAGTAGCCATGCTATCGCACCCCGTTTTCTCGCGAAAGCAGGTTTCGACGTGTGACGACTCTTTTAAATGGGTGTTAAGGAGATAGAGTCGCCACCTAACAATTTTAGGGTGTGTTAGGGCACTTATTTGCAAATAACACTGTTTTAACTAGTCTGTGTCACCAAAGATCGGGTAAAGGGTCAAATTACATCGAAGAGAAGGTATTCGGCACTCTTCGAGATTCACAAATATGGATCTTAGCCGAAATTTACACTATGTTGGATTATTGGATTATAATTGTCCTATGTGATCATGTAAGTTAAAGGAAGATAAGGAATCTAAATATCCAACTACGTTGTAAAAACGAGTATAAAGAAGATTGCACATATGAAGAAATATGCTATATATTAATAGACGATTAGTACAAGTCTGTGGAGATTACAAGGTACAACCTAATGTGTTCTAAGTCCGAATAAACAAAGGTGCAAGTAGTAAGTGTATGGGGGTCCTAAGTTCTTTAGCCTAAAGGATCACCCCGTGCAAGATAAATAATACTTCGAAACTCCCTAAAGGTAGGGGTTGCTCATATTATTCAGTGGGCACAGACAATCATCTTCTTCTATCCACTTACTATGTTAAAGTTGTTTACCTAAAGCACTCTAGCTCAATTTTATACCGCGTCCTACTCATGCATTACCTGTACCATGCCTACGGTCCAGGAGGTTTAGGACCTACTAGTTGGGTGGTTCTAGATTTCACTTAGGGTTCTCAAATATGATAAAACTAGGCGCTCATTCAAAACAGGTAGAACTTCATATAATATCAATTAAAGGCTCAAGTTAGCCTCCACACATAAGCACAAAAAGCACACGAACAAATTTTCAGATTATGCAGTAAGGGGTCATAGGCAGTTTTAGAATTGAGACGCATTAAAGTAGTTCAAAATCTATAGGCATGTCTGCTACGTGACTGCATGGTTTAATAAAATCTCATAGGCAGTACTGCTAGTCAGATTATCAAAGTTACAGATTATAATCTTTATTTAAAGCCTATAAACATGACCTCTAGGTGATTCGCGCTTGGACAGTGAAACCATTGAAAACTCAGAATCATGCGTCTTTGGTCCTATAGGCATGCTTTCTAAGTGAATAGCGATATCCTATAAGCATATTTTCTAAAGAGTTAGTATTTGAACACTAGTTCGTTTTGCTAATTCCTATTGGTATGTTTTCTAGGCAGGCAGTGTGATAAGAACAATAATAACAACGACTTAATTAATCAATTACGGCCCTAAAGACATGGTATCCAGATGAGTATTGATGGATGCAAATCTTGATTACTTAACACGATCCTATAGGCATGATTCTAACAATTACATAGCAATAGCACAAGTGGATCAAATAGCCAATGATGTTTAACTCTTATAGGCATGCTATCTAATAGTGTATAAAAGTGAACTATGCTAACAAGTGAAACACTTAGATTCTTATAGATGTGTTTTCTAACAGTGCACAGGAATAAGACATGTTGAGCAAGTAAAGGATTTAGGTCCCTATAGGCTTGCTTTCCATCAGTGTGTGGAAATAGAGCATGTCAAACAAGATAGCAAGCAAAGCATTTAGACACTATAGACACGTTATCTACCCATTATGTGAGAATTAGAGCACCCCAGCTCCCCTATTTACTAATTTCCCCATCATTTCTTATTACAAAACATTACAGGACAAATAAACAATGAAAATAGAATAATACAGTCACAAGCCCAATAGAACAGCTATAAGCCCAACACAAAGTAACCCAGTGACGTTCTGGGCCTTCAACAGTCTTGCTCGACAGACAACCAGTAGGCCCAAATTCCAAGCTCACAAGGACAACTAGAATGCACCTGAATCCAATACCAGGCCTGAACATAAAGACAATTGTCTTGATTACCTAGTAACTGGCAACAAATGACACTCGTAACAGCCCATGCAAACTAGTTACTAAATAACTTCAGATATAGACACATACACAGGTGAATACTTAGGTGTTATAGCTAATGAAGAAAGTGGACTTGTTAAACATGATATCCCAGAGGTAAAGAGGCACAAGAACAAGGATAGAACAATTTTAACAGAAACTCTCAAAGAGATTTCAACAGACATGGGTTTAAAACAAACATGGTGCAGAACTGATTCTATAGGAGTTCATACATAGAAGGTTTAAGAGGAGTGTCTAAGGTAAGACATGCCTGAAACTAGTCCTACAACCAAACAGAGATTCGTATCATGCAAAACAACAATATAAATACAGTTCCATGGGGTAACAAAATAACTAGCAAGTATTCACTTAATTCCAAAGAAACTAGAGGTTTTGCAGGTTGATCACACATGACAAGTTCAGTTATGCATCCAGGATTGTCCAAAGGTATTAGACTCAAGTAAATTTAACTCTAGCAGACGGGGTTTCATCATGATAATAGCATTACAGTATGCATGGAACAATAATAAGTTGTTGGGGTTCACAAAAGGTATAAAAAGAAATAAGCCTTGCTTGGTCTGAGAGTTTAGACAGTATTGGCATGCACAAATTCATACGATCATTGATTAATTCTAAGGAAAGTTAACAGTTTCTACATGATTGCACCAAATATGAAATATAAGGAAGGCATGGTCATAGCTAATTGGCAATCAAACATGACTTCTTAAAAGCATGCAGACTAGCAGGCATAGTCCAAATCAACTTACAAATACCCACTTAGTTCAAATGTGAGAGATTTAACACATTCAAATTCCAGGCAAACATCAATCATCTCAAGAAGGATAAACAAATCTAAGGTGATACAGGGACTCATGGAAGATGAAACTATACAAAATTCAAGGTTAACATGAAAGTCAGGTAACACTTAAGAGGGCCAGAACCCATTCGAGTCAAATACACATAATGAGAGTACAATACATATGTTGAAACCTATCATGTTCGATACTAGAGAACATGGAAAAATAGAACATCGTTAAGAAAAGAGAATTATAGTAATGCATAAAACAATACAATACTGGGGAGGGGTTCACAAATAGCAAGGAAACTAAGTCATTCTTACTCTCGAAAGTTCAAACAATATTGGTGCACAGAACACACATGACATAGACAAACAGATGGGAAATGGTTAAAATTGTAAGACTTAGGAACACTAACCAGTTGTAGACTAAAGGGAAGGTAAAAGGAAAAATCGAGTACCAATAGTAATTCAGTTAATATTAATAGAGAAGGAACAACAGGACTACCAAATCCCAGTGCGTCAGATTTCCCAAGGGTTTCAAGTGAACCCCTGGCAGTGCTCGCACTGAAAAAAGAATAACAATCAAATTCTGGTGGCCTTGGTAAACTGGCCAAGGTCTCAAGCTTAGAATAGTAGAACGCGTGAGAGCGAGAGTAATAGTAGTAATTAAGGTATGTCTAAAGGGGAAACTGGGGAGGGGTTATATAGTAGCAAAAAGCGAAATCCAAACAAAGAAACATAGTCAATCAAACATAAATAAGGAAAGAAGAGCATGCAAAATCAATTTAGAATCAAATTAGGAGAAAAATCAGGCAAACCTTAGTTTTGCTGGGAATCACAGTTTGGCCGAAGAATTTTGGTAAATCGGACCCATATAATCTTGTCGTGAATGTATATAGACGAAAAATCATTTGAATCTTGAGGAGTGAGTCTGATTTCTCTTGATTCAAAAGATTGGAGCTTGCTAAAATCGGGCAAGTACTAAGTAATACCATAGTCACGCAAGTAACAGTGAGATAATCCATAAAAGGTAAATGAATCATGGCATGAATCCATGAGTTGATCAGATTCAGAGGAGATTTGGAGGTGGCGGCTAGGATTTTTGAAGAGAGGAAGGGGATAGAGAGAACACAGACACGACTGGGCGGGGAAATGGGTCTCTAGGGTTAGTGGGGAGGGATATAAAGAAAGGGGTCGGATTAATTCGGGCCGTTGATCAGTTGAGATCAATGTCCAAGATCAAAAGAGGAGCGTGGCGGGTTATGGTTGGGTCGCGACCGGGTTGGATTGAAGGGGTCATTTGGCTTGGGCTAAAAGACTGGGCCAAAAATTGGAGTGTTTTGGTTGTTTAAAATGGTCTGGAAATTGGCCTGATTTTGGGCCAGCTTTAAAACACCCGATATTTATTAAAAATAATAAATTACTAAAACGTCTAATAAATAGTAAAAATATTATTTATGCTGCAAAAATACTTGAAAATAATAACTCAATATTATAAAAGACATAAAATGCTGTTTTTTCATAAATAATATAATGAATGCAATTATTTATAAAATATAGGCTATTATTATAAGTAGTGTAGACAAAATAAAGAAATGCAAATGTAATTATGTAAAAAATGAGATAAAATATTATAAAGTGCATGTGGGTATAAATTGATAAATTTGGATGATTACATCACCCTATTAATAATTTAAAGGGATAATTAATAAATATGTGAACAAATTAAATCCAAGAAAGTCAATTTTAAGGCTTTACAAATTATAGAAAATATTTATATGACCCTTGCAAATTGGGTAATGATGCAAAATGATATTTGGAAAGTATATGGAATACTTTATAAAATATGAGGGCAAAATTGGGTATCAATAACCACTTGATCGGCCTCCCCCTCTAGGGCGACCTCTAGGTGCCTGAGCCCTACCCGGAGCTGGCTGAGCGGGTGGTGAAGTAACCGGTGTAGAAGTCATAGCCTGGCCCCTCTTCTGAACTTGACCTCCCAAAATATGGGGACAATTCCTCTTCACACGACCAAACTTGTTACACCCCATGTTTTCGTATGTAAGCTCGGAAATAAGATCCTCTTTGAAAGTACGTAAATTAAGTTAATAATGTTTATATTAAGGTTACAAATATTTATGACAATTAATAACAAGTACCAAGATGTTTGGAAGGTTTAGAAGCTAAACAAATCGAAGAAAATAAGCTTCATCGAAAGTCAGCAAGTTGGGAATATTATAACCCATACTTTTGGGATCAACTAGGGTGTGTAACATGATAAAAAGGTGATATTATGAGGTATTATAGTTTTATGATATTCCTGTGTTATATTTTGAAGTCAAGCGAGTTATGAAACAAAAGTCGACAAAAGTTATCGCAGGTGCGTTTATAATTTTACTGAAACTTTGGGTCTGATGTCACTTAGCTTTTATCTCAATGTACTTGGAGTTATAGGGCGATACACCCATCAAATTGACGATCTACGAGTGTACTTTCTAACTCATTAAACCGTTCATGAATAAGACATTGGAGTAGAGAGATATTCACGTTTTTGCGAGACTGCGCAGACTGGTAGGTGACAAATAGGTGCATCACCTACTTGCTTAAATGAAGGGACAAAATAAATCCCCAAAAGAGGCAGATTGAGGGCGAACAAGGGGCCCTTTATATGGGATGGGTATCACACATTTTCAACATAATATCATGAGCAAAATATAGGGGATAACCCCTGCAACTCCTCCCCCAACAATCCCACACAAACCCTAGGTGATTTCGGGTGATACGAAGCAATTCTAGTGCCGAAAAACTCGGATAGCTTGCTAATTTATCTTTCTCCTTCTTGTAGCTGCATTGGGGAACTGATTTTGGTTGAAGAGGGACTAGGTTTCGTGGGTTCTACTTATTCCAAGGTAAGTTTATTCTTCTCTTTCTCTTATGTAAGCATCTACGAGTTGTAGCTTGATCGTAAAGACTAGAACTTGCGAGTTTCGAAAAAGTAGTATAGTGTTTGTTGTGGCATCAGTGTTGGCTATTTGTGAACTTAATTTTAAGTTGCATTCATGGATGTTTTATATTAGAAAAGTCTTAATTATTTTTTGTTGGTTGTGTTTCTCGATGTGAAAGAAATGACAAGTCGGAAACATGTTTTAGTAATCTTAAAAATAAGGTATGAGTTGCTGAACTTGTGGGGCTGTTATGGTGTCATTTTAAACTTGTATTGTTGCAAAAATTTAGTAGGGATAATTGAATATGTGGCGGTTAATGTTTTAATAAATTATGGAAGGAAGAAGGGGTTTAAAACTATAGTTGTTTAGTCCCAAACCGAGCTTGCTGCTCGTCGGTGTTGTTAAACTATTTTGAAAGGCTCAGTATGAGTATTGTTCATGTTGTTTGGATTGTTGTTGGTTGTTGTAACTTGTGGGATGTCATATAAACTGGGGAGATGCTATCCGTTTTATCATAGAACAAAGTGTGTTTTTCAAATGCGATAATTTATGGCATTCATATTTTGACGAAAGTATTGTTCATTGCTTATAGACACATGAGTTGCATATTAAGTTAGCTTGAGAATTGGACGGGATATTTTGGGGGTATGTAAGGTCTTCCTTTCTTTTCTTTGGCATGATTCCGTAAGTTACCTTGCCCTTATATGGGATTCAAGGGGGCGAGTCTTTGTATACATCGTATTTTCATGTATTCTTAACGAGTAAATAGAGCCTTCCAAAAGGTCCTTCTCTTCTATATGTAACAAGACGTCCAGATGTCAATTAAACATTACGCATGAATGGTTTAATGAATCAGAAAAAATATGGTGTTCGTATAATGAGGGATAATATATAGTTTGCAGAAAGACAAGAATGATTCAACCTAAAGAATTCCACGACTTTTAATACTTACATGTTTGTGTTCCCAAAACTGATAAAGACCCACGGAGGTAGTTATGCTGCTCTCAAGTTAATCAAGGTTGATTTTAGATGAGTGTGATGTTAAGAAACGATATACGCTATATATGGAGCTGCAAACTACTGAACATGATAAGTTTAGCAATAAGAATATAGTCGATAGAGCGTAACTCCCGCAACTCTTGATGCGTATTGATGAATGGATATGTATATGTTTAACGAGTAGCCTCACAAACTAAGCATATTACATAGCTATAAGTAGACAGAACCATGTAATCCCAAGAAACAAGTCGTGATGTGAAATAAGTATAAACGTGTGATTCCGAAATAGTTACCACGCTATTTACGGATAAATAATATAGAATACGAAGGATGACGTAACAAGCGACTAAGGAATAAGGATTGGTTACTGTAATGAGTTACTCATGAACTTATATGTTTATCAATAAGAATTTATCTATTAATGATTGAATGATGTTTGCATAAGTGATGTGAAATAAGTATGTATAAGACATGATCCCTACGGACTATCTATGAATGTGTTGGTGTACAATGAAGCCCTATGGATGATCTATGAACGCATAGGTGCATAATGAAGGCTGCTTATAGATGGTCTCAGTTGAACGCATAGCCAGACCTCCGTATTGTGAGCCTTAAGTATGATCTACTATGTTACGCGTACGAGCCACTGTTATTCATGTTAATGAGCGAGCCTTACAGACGATCTCTTATGAAACGTGTTTGTGCCACTTTTATGTCTTAGTGTAGCCCTAGAGATGTTTGATCTATCTGAGGTAAGTATTCAGATATAAGGTATGATGGCTAGAAGAATGTTATAGATTAAGTTCCATAATATGATGGTTTCCAGTAGAGATAGCATATGGGAACAAGTTCAGGTATATCATGACACGAATTAGATGTATATATGACATTAGATGTTCTCGGCCAATGGAGCCTTCCCTTTTTAGTCTACATTCTTTGTAAGGTAAGTTGGATAATCTAATACTTAGATATGTTACGGGTCAGAATAGGGTAAGTATGATTCCCGGATCTCATTAAACCTCCATATTTCTTTCAGTATATCATATATATATATATGTAGGTTCAATTTCAATTAAGTTATTCATATCTTATCTACCTTACATACTTACTATATTTCTTTGTACTAATGTCCAATCGTCGGGGCACTTCATTCATGTCTATAGGTTCAAGTATCTAGTTTGCCGGGCTCTTATAATAGATGGATTTAATATCCAGATGAGGATTGGCAAAGCTCTAAATCATTCGGAGTACAGCAGAGTCTAGACGTTATCAGATTGCCCTATGTATATATATACTTATGTGTATGTCAGTGTCCTGTCCTGGCCATGTTTTGACGTCAGATGCACTCAGAGGCTTTGTAGATACAGGTTCAGTATGTACAGCATGTTAGAGGCCTTGACAGTCTGTGTGTATTCATGTTTTGAGTAGGCTCGCTGATATAACATTTGCCAACTTACAGTTACACAGTACATGTTGTGGTTATGTTGGCCCATGATAGTTACATAAAGAATTAGTTCAGCCAAGTTAGTGTATGTATTTTCTATTTTTCGTCGAATGATCATGAGTTATAGAGTGGTTCGCTCGGGCCAGTATGGCACCGGGTGCCATCCATGCCTACCTAGGTTGCAAGCTAAAGTATGGTAGAGCATCAAAGTTCTAGGTAGATAGAAGTAATAACCTAAACGAACTCATAGGAGTTTAAGACTAGGAGCATTTAGAAGAGATGGAATGTTGCTTGGTAGTATAATATGAGCGCCATTCTGATAAACGATAAGTGGATGACGTTTAGGAATATAGCTTTCTATTGAAGTAATGATTGAATGAGAATGGATTTCATGGATTCCACGAGACTAGAATACCTCCCATAAGATGAATCACATTGAGATGCTATATTGAAGTATAGTATCATCCCTAAGGTGGATTATGGATCATCATTTAGGTTAATCAACAATAGTTGGATAAAAGTTCCAAAGTATGAGTGAGATTAGGATACCATTATTAAGATGAACTGTAATGAGGAAATATTAAAGGACTTACATTTTTAAATATAGGATAAGCAGCGGGAGAGTAACCTGGAGTTGGGTAGAAGACCTCGGTAATATGAGAATCGTAGCAAGTGTTATGGTATAGTATGACCTACCTAGATGCAGTAAAGAAATAAGGATAGATAATCGAGGCTATGAAATAGAATACAGCAATAGCCATAAGTTAGACAAAGTACCAAGCAAAGAACTTCAGTATACCTATAGATGCCCCGAGGAATAACTTGTCATAATTTTGTATGCATTCGCAAAGTGAGGCATAAAGATTGGCTAGGAGCTGGAGGAAAAAGAAGAGAAGAATCGTGTAGGCACGCATACAAGGGCAGAGTCGTACAGGCTACATGACAAAAGGTAGCAACATTTACGGGATTGAAAGAATTTCGACCACAGGTCATGGTGTGAGAAAAAGGCCTAAAAGGGGGAATTCCTTAGCCTTCAGATTTATTCACGAAATAGTTTCCTAGATGGCAAGAAAATTATTAAATTATTCATAACAGTCGTAGGTGATGAGAGTGATAACAGCATCAGCAAACATTCGAGGACAAATATTTCAAAGGGGAGAATGATGTTATACCCGATATTTTCGTAGGTAAAAGTACGTCGTAAGTCAATTGATGTAAGCTCATAAATGAGATCCTCTTTGAAAGTACATAAAGTAAGTTAATAATATTGTTGTGGAGGTTACAAATATTTAAGACCATGAATAACAAGTACCAAGATGGTTGGAAGGTTTAGAAGCTAAACAACCCGAAGAAAATAAGTTTCGTCAAAAGTCAGCAAGTTGGGAATGTTATAACCCATACTTTGGGATGAGACTATCGAGTGTAAAACGATAAGAAGGTGATAGTATGAGATATTATAGTCGTATGATAGTCGTGTATTATGTTTTGAAGTCAAGCGGTTTTATCGAAAGTCGGCAAGTTGGGAATGTTATAACCCATACTTTTGGGATGAGACTAGGGTGTGTAACATGATAAGATGGTGATATTATGAGATATTATAGTCTTATGATAGTCGTGTATTGTGTTTTGAAGTCAAGCGAGTTATGAAATAAAAGTTGACAAAAGTTGTCGCAAGTGCGTTCATAATTTTATTGAAAATTTGGCTCTGATGTCACGGAGCTTTTATCTCAATATACTTGGAGCTATGTGGTGATCCACCAATTAAATTGAAGATATACAAGTCTAATTTCTAATGCATTAAACCATTCATCAGTACGACATTGTAGAAGAGAGATATTCGCATTTTTTCGAGACTGCACAGACTGGTAGGTGATAAGTAAGTGCATCACCTACTATCTTAAATGAAGGAACAAAATAAATCCCCAAAAGGGGCAGATTAAGGGCAGCCAGTGGGCCCTTTATATGGGATAATTATCTCATATTTTCAACATAATATCATGAGCAAAATACAGGAGAAAACCCCTGCAACTCCTCCCCCAACAATCCTACACAAACCCTTGGTGATTTCAGGTGATGTGAAGCGATTCTAGTGCCGAAAAACCCAGACAGCTTGCTAATTTCCCTTTCTCCTTCTTGTAGCTGCGTTAGGGGACTGATTTTGGCTGAAGAGGGACTAGGTTTCGTGGGTTCTACTTATTCCAAGGTAAGTTTATGCTTCTCTTTCCCTTATCTAAGCTTCGACGAGTTGTAGCTCGATCGTAAAGACTAGAACTTGCGAGTTTCGAAAGAGTATTATGTTGTTTGTTGTGGCATCATTGTTGGCTGGTTGTGAACTTAATTTTAAGTTGAATTCATGGCTGTTTTATATTATAAGAGGCTAAATTATGTTTTGTTGGTTGTGTTTCTCGATGTGAAAGAAAAGACAAGTCGAAAACATGTTTTAGTAATCTTAAAAATAAGGTTTGAGTTGCTGAACTTGTGGGACTATTATGAGTTGTTTTAAAGTTGTATTATTGCTGAAAATTAGTAAGGATAATTGAATGTGTGGCAGTTAATGTTGTTGATAAATTATGGAACGGATAAGGGGTTTAAAACTATAGTTGTTTAGTCACAAACCGAGATTGCCGCTCATCGAGATTGTTAAACTGTTTTGAAAGGATTATTATCAGTATTGTTGATGTTTTTTGGGTTGTTGTTGGTTGTCGTAACTTGTGGGATGTCATATAAACTGGGGAGATGCTATCCGTTTTATCGTAGAAGAAAGTGTGTCGTTCAGATGCGATAATTTATGGCATTCGTATTTTGACGAAAGTATTGTTCATTGCTTATAGACATATGAGTTGCATATTAAGTTAGCTTAAGGATTGGACGGGATATTTTGAGGTATGTAAGGTCTTCCTTTCTTTCCTTTGGCATGATTTCATAAGTTACCTTTCCCTTATAAGGGATTCAAGGGGGCGAGTCTTTGTATACATACTATTCCGACGATTAAGGTCTGTTCACGAGTATAGTCATATGATTATTGAAATGGATTGTGCTGGCCGCAATTTCATGTATTATTAACAAGTTAATAGAGTCTTCCAAGAGGTCCTTCTCTTCTATATGTAACAAGACATCCAGATGTCAATTAAAGATTACGCACAAATGGTCTAATGAATCAGAAGCAATATGGTGTTCGTATAATGAGGGATAGCTATACATGAATAGTTCAACAAGGTAGCATAATGTATTGTTTGCAGAAAGATAAGAATCATTCGACCTAAAGAATTCCATGACTTCCAATACATACATGTTTGTGTTCCCAAAATTGATAAAGACCCACGAAGGTAGTTACATTGCTCTCAAGTTAAGTCAAGTTGATTATATATGAGAGTTAAGAGACGATATACGCTATCTATGGAGCTGCAAACTATTGCACATGATAAGTTTAGCAATAAGAATATAGTCGATAGAGCGTAACTCCCACAAATCTTGTTGTGTATTGATGAATGGATATGTATATGTTTAATGAGTAGCCTCACAAGCTAAGCATATTACATAGCTATAAGTGGACAGAATCATGTAATCCCAAGAAACGAGTCGTGATGTGAAATAAGGATAAAAGTGCGATTCCAAAATAGTTACCACGTTCTTTACGACTAAATAATATAGAATACGAAGGATGACGTAACAATTAGCTAAGGAATAAGGATTGGTTACTATAATGAGTTACTCACGAACTTATATGTTTATGAATAAGAGTTTATCTATTAATGATTGAATGACGTTTGCATGAGTAATATGAAATAAGTATGTATAAGACATGATCCCTATGGACGGTCTATGAACGCGTAGGTGTAGAATGAAGCCCTATGGACGGTCTATGAACGCATAAGTGCATAATTAAGGTTGGTTAGGGACGGTCTCAGTTGCATGCATAGCCAGGCCTCAGTATTGTGAGACGTACAGATGGTCTACTATGTTATGCATACGATCCACTGTTATTCATGTTTATGAGTACGCCTTACGGACGGACTCTTATAAAATGCGTAAGTGCCACTTTTATGTCTTAGTGTAGCCCTAGAGATATTTGATATGTCTGAGGTAAGTATTCAGATATAAGTTATGATGGCTAGAAGAATGTTATAGATGAAATTCCATAATATGATGGTTTCCAGTACATACAGCATATGGGAACAAGTTCAGGTATATCATGAGACGAATTAGATGTATATACGGCATTAGATGTTCTCAGCCAACGGAGCCTTCCCTTTTCAGTGTACATCCTTTGTAAGGTAAGTTAGATAATTCACTACTAAGTGTCAACACAGTGTAAATCTCTAATACAATTGTCTGAAAGATAGAACAATACAGAATAAAACTGAAAAGAAGGATAGTCGAGGTCTGTAGGCGTCAAAGCGGCTACCTCAAATGTCTCCTAGCAGATACTGCTCTGAGTCTAGCAACCACCAGGTCTGGATGTACCAGGATCTACACATGAAGTGCAGATTGTGGTATGAGTAAAACCGGCCCAATGTACTCAATACATAATAGGACTAACCTTAGGTTGAAAGTAATGACGAGCTCAGAAAGGTACAGTCTAAATCTAGATAATAACAGTACAGATAAAATAGGAAAATGACTATAATAACTCAATGAAATCCCATAATCAATTCGTACACAGTACATAAATGTAGACATGCTTTCATGTTTAACAGTTTAAGCTCAACACTGATAAAAATGCCAAGTATAACTGATATGAGGAATGTTACATCTCTATATCTACATGTCAAATATGTATGTCACATTTAATGCATCACAGTTATAAACTCATGTACTCACACTCTCAGAGTACTCAATCTCACTATCTCACACTCCCCACTCATCACTCGCAATCACTTAGCATTGTACGATACCTGCGCTTACTGCTGGTATTAAAGACTCCAGAGGGGGGATCCTGCACAAGCGCTAATAAAACCTACTGCGGCGTGCATCCTGATCCCATCTTGAATCAAGAAAACCTGTTGCAGCGTGCAACCCGATCCCATAAATATCATACACAATTCGGCCCTCAGGCCCCAACTCAGTCATCAATCTCTCCAGTCTCTCGGGCTCACAATTCTCATGCCAATCAGCCCAAACAACGATAACATGATGTAACAGTAAATGATAACAGAGACTGAGATATGATATGCAAACGATGAATGTGACTGAGTATATAATTGCAGTTTAAGCAAACAATTCAATAGCAAAAATGACCTCAGCGGGTCCCAACGGAATAAGCATATGTCCTAAAGATGATTTTGAACATAGATCGTATCTCAATTACTCTAACACGTAGGGATTACATGAATAGCAATAAGGTTTGATAACTACACGGTACCACAGAATCAACAGATCACAATTACTACCGTGCACGCCTATACGCCAGTCACCTAGCATGTGTGTTACCTCAACACCAACCGCATAACACGAAATCTAGGGATTCATACCCTCTGTACCAAGTTTAGAAGTGTTACTTACCTCAAATCGAGCAAATCCCTACCCGAATCGAGTGAACCCGGTCGAGCAATCCTGTTAGATACTTTCTACCCAACTCACCCATGATCAAAAGAAGACATGATTTCATTAATTAGACAGTAGGGAGATCATATATACAATACTAAATCGTCTCATTGGTCACATGATTTAAAGTTTCAAGATACGCACATTCTTATGATTCTAGTGGAACGAGAGATCAAAACACAACATAATCTGTTTGACTTTTCTTGCACCCACGTACAACCTTCATAGTGTCTACGGAGCCTCTAAAAGATACAAAAGAGTGTTCTGATAGTGCCGGCAATAAAGCCCCAGTTATACCTCAAAACGTGATAATAATATGAACAAAAGATAGAATACATGACCCTGGGATGAAATGGGGCTCACCAAGTCTGTTGGGAAAACGATGTACCACTATTGCTGATCAACACTGCCTGCTATGGAACCACCTGCATCTATTTAAAGATGTAGCATCCCCGGCAAAAGGGACATTAGTACTGTCGAATAGTACTAGTATGTAAAACTAAACACCATCTCAATAGAATGAATAATAATACAAGGGGGAACAATCAAGAATTCAATAAGAGCTTCAAACAATAATAAAACATCAAGTAAGGATCACATAAGTTCTCAAGTCAATTTCCATGTTATTAGGTTGGGTGATATTTAGTGCTGATATACCATAATTTACAATACCACTGTATTCTTACACGGAGTCCGATCATGGCCCAATCGGCTGGGTCGTCTCATTTGAGACATCAACCATAACCACAATTTCATTATAATTTCCAGCACAGTCACCACCATGTGTGCGCCATGGCATCCGATCACGGCTCGATCGGCTAGGCCGTCTCACCCAAGACATTACCTTTTTCAGTCAATCATCTCACATCATACTTCTTTCATATCCTTTCAATTCATTGGCACTAGTGGCCACAGTTATAAAGTCATTCTTCGCACTTGGCCGTATTTTATAATTCTCGTTCCCCTTTCTTTATTCAAACATCATTATCATTATCAACAATAATAAGGTTTCCCATTCAAGACATTAAATTCACATATGAGTAATTTGGGAATCATAGGCACATAGAGGCTTTTCATACAATTTGGAAAAACAACCTTTATTCGATCTTGACATGAAGTCTTAATATTTCTAACACATATTCCACATTTTGAACATATCCTCAAATGGAAACATGACATTATGAAACATTTAGAATAAATATTTAACATACATCCTTCAACACAAACACATTAGGAATAGCCAATTCCATAATGATCAATTTAGGACTTACACCAATTACATAAACACCGTGGTATTCGATTCCAAGAAGAAGGGGGTTTAGCCAACATACCTCAATTAAGCTTCCTTAAACTCTAAAATGATCCGCAATTCTTAGCAACTTCAATCTATTTTAGAAATATAACAAATTGAACCAAAAAGTAATAGGATGATCACGGTTCTAGCTCATTTGAGCATTTTATCAAACACTAGGTGTGCGTTAAGGTTTCAAGATCCTTTTATGGACGATTCCATCATCCCACAACCACTCTTTACCATTTTTAGCTCACAACCTTCCCACATTCTTTGATAACAGATGCATGCAAGATGACAACCCCCACAACCAATCATTGTCCTTCTAAGTATCCCCCTTTTTAGTAGATTTTTAGAAGTAAGAGCTAGGGCATAGATTCATACCTTTAAGGTGAGGACTTTCTTTGTTAATCCTCAGTAATTGAGAAAGAATTGATGGATAATAGGTTGAAGGTTACTCCCCCACTCTAAGAACTCTTTCTCACTCTAAAAATATCAGAAATATATTCAAAAATGGACTATGGCATGTGCTTTAATGAAATAGGGTCGGGTTTAAAAACACCAAAAATGAAGCTCCGGAACAGAGTATGTGGTTGCATATGCGACCGCATAATATTTATGTGGTCCGCATAATAGGCCGCATAATTGCCCTCCAGAACTGGGCAAATATGACTATGTTTGCGGTCATTATGCGGCCCAGTTCGGCACCACGAAGCCCAATTCGACACCACGAAATATTATTTTTTCTTTGCAAAATCTTACGGCGCCTTACATAATATCAATTGCACAATGTAATCACATGCCAACAATCATAACGCACGGCCAATTCAGTGCGAATAATCACAACCGCACGGCCAATTCACGTACTAAGAATAAAAACCGCACGTCCAATTCACGTGCAAAACATCACAACAGCAAAACGTGGTCACGTGCTACCAGTCCAATCCGAAACACATAGAAGGAAAATATACAAGATTACATATACATGATCAATGATAAAATTTCATACCCCTGGACTGGTACAAGTGACATGCTAAGTGTATGCATGTGCAAAGTGTACTATCATAGCTCAAATAAGGCAATTACTCCTCGAAAAGAGCAATTATCAGGCTTATTTACGAGATTAACCTCTATGTAACCTCATACATTATTCAAATAGCTCATACAAGTGGTACAAATATAAGAAATATCAAAGCATGAAGCTTAGAAATCAATTCAAGGCGTACCGTAGCCTAAGAACTACCCCGAGCATGAATAATACCCCGGTGCATGCACATGGGCTCAACACCACACATGTGCGCCACCCATAGCACATAACTATCAAAACTAACTCAGGCAACTAGTATCTCAGCCAAGTTTCGGTAAGATACTTACCTTGAGCATGCTAAATCAGTACTCTAAGAAGCCCTTCCCATGTGAATCAATCTCCGGACAATGTCTTACCTAAACTAGAAATCTAACTCGAGGTACGTATCATACCTAAACTTGGTTCAATAAAGCTAAGGTCTTGGTTCAATTACGGAAAGTCAACCCAAAAGGTCAACCCCTAGCTCGCACTCTGGAACCCGACAAAACTCAAAAATTCCGAACACTCATTGCAATACGAGTCCAAATATATGTATTTCATCCAAATCCGACCTCAAATCGGCCCTCGAATCATCAATTTTTACATTAGAAAAGTTTTTACTGTAATCCCCAATTTCTTCACTTAGATTCATCAATCAATCGCTAAAATCAAGGTTGGAATCATGAATAATAAACAAATCCAAGTCGAAAATACTTACCCCAATATAATTCATTAAAATCCCCTCCAGTATCACCCAAATCTTATCTCTATATCTCAAAATGGGATAAAATAACCAAAACCCTAAAAATAGAGTACTTAAATGATCTGCCCAGGCATACATATCACGATCGCAGGACCTACGTCACGATTGCGGAGACACTTTCCATGCCTAGTTGTTGACCCTTATACACGAATGCGAAGACACCCTCTCAAACGTAATGCTCAAACCTGTTGGGCCTACGCGAACGCGAAGGCCACTACCCCTTCTGCTCCCTGAACGTGACCTCCCCATCGCAAACGCGAAGAGAAAATACTCCTGCCATCAAATACCCACCGCAAACGCGACTGCCTTGTCGCGATCGCGATAAAGAACAGGAATTACCAGTATCAGTTTCTAGAACAAGGGAAACATGGTCTGAAACCCATCTGAAACACACCCGAGGCTCCCGAGACCCCGTCCAGTTACACCAATCAATCCTATAACATAACACGAACCTACTCAAGGCCTCAAATCACACAAAATTACATCAAAACTACGAATCGCACTTCAATTCAATCCTAAGGAACTAATACAAATTTCCAAATTCAAAACTTACACCGAACATTCCTAACCAATTTGGAATGACCTTTTGCATGTAAGTCCCAAATGACACAACGAACCTATTCCAACTCCCGAAACCACAATCTGAACCAGATACCATTAAAGTCCACTCTCGTTCAAACCTATCAATCTTTCAAACCTTCATCATTCCCACTTTCGCCATATAGAACGAAATCGACCTAGGAACCTACAAATCTAAATATGTAAATACAACGAAGTCCAGAATCGCCATCCGGACCTAACGGGACTCTTAAAACTCTGATATGATGTCAAGCACACAAAAGTCAAACTTGGTCAATACTTTCAACTTAAGCTTCCAAACTTGGAAGTAAGTGTTTCAATTTAATCCAAAACCTTCTCAGGACAAAACCAACTATCTCAGCAAGTCATATAATCATAAATAAGCATACGGGAAGCATCAAATAGGGGTATCACAACCCAAAACCACCAATTGATCATGATAACGCCTAACTCACTTACTAGGCAAGCTAATATAACAAAAGCAAAGCATAATTGCATAAATAGTAGGAATAATACAAGTCTAATGCCAATAACATGAAATAACTACGTTGAAATAAAATAATCCCGTAGAAGTGATAAATACAGTGTCATGAGCACTAAACAAAGGTACAAGTCTGGAATACAAATAGCGCTGAATGAAAATAACAATACTAAAAAGAAAGAGACGCCAAGACTACTGTCGAGATGCAGCTCTACCTTGTCTCTCCAATGTGCTCACAACAACATCTCACAACTAGCCACAACTCGGTCCAACACCTGGATATGCACAATTAAGTCCAGAGTGTAGTATGAGTATAACTAACCCCATATACTTAACAAGTATCATAACTAACCTCGGTGTGGTAATAAAAGCAAACATTGTGAATGATACTCGCTATTCACCTATATAATTCATAAGTATAACAAGTACCTAACAATGATATGATCAACTCATGAACCATAGATAGAACCACTATATAACTAAGATATGCAGATAAAACAGGTAAACAACCAAGGAAATAGCAAGTAAAGAAGAAATGCAATAACCAAATCAAAACACTGACCAATCTTTCCTCATACCGCGTGTACACCATGAAGAGAGAAACATGAGAGGGTGAACCTAGGGGGATGCATCCCTATCCACAAGCTGCACGGAGTAATCACATGCCACAAATATCAACCGCACAGCATATTCACGTGCTAATAATCACAACCGCACGATGTAGTCACGTGCCAATAATATGTCACACCCCAACCTCGAGAAGACATGATTTCATTAATTAGACAGTAGGGAGATCATATATACAATACTAAATCGTCTCATTGATCACATCATTTTAAGTTTCAAGATACACACATTCTTATGATTCGAGTGGAACAAAAGATCAAAACACAACATAATCTGTTTGACTTTACTTCCACCCATGTACAATCCACACAGTGTCTACGGAGCCTTTAAAAGATACAAAAGAGTGTTATGATAATGCCGGCAATAAGGCCCCGGCTATACCTCAAAACGTGATAATAATATAAACAAAAGATACAATACATGACCCCGGGATAAAATGGGTCTCACCAAGTCTGTTGGGAAAAGGGTGTACCAATATCGCTGATCAACACTGCCTGTTATGGAACCACCTGCATCCATTTAAAGATGCAGCGTCCCCGGCAAAAGGGGTGTTAGTACTGTCGAATAGTACTAGTATGTAAAACTAAACACCATCTCAATAGAATGAATAATAATA
The DNA here is from genome assembly GCA_000715115.1 of Nicotiana otophora. Classification (NCBI taxonomy): domain Eukaryota; kingdom Viridiplantae; phylum Streptophyta; class Magnoliopsida; order Solanales; family Solanaceae; genus Nicotiana; species Nicotiana otophora. The sequence goes on from AWOL01S0018045.1 coordinate 28,630, forward strand.
CAAGGGGGAACAGTCAAGAATTCACTAAGAGCTTCAAACAATACTAAAACATCAAGTAAGGATCACATAAGTTCTCAAGTGACGATATACCATAATTCACAATACCACCGTATTCTTACACGGAGTCCGATCACGACCCGATCGGCTGGGTCGTCTCATTTGAGACATTAACCATAACCACAATTTCATTATAATTCCAGCACAGTCACCACTATGTGTACGGCATGGCATCCGATCATGACCCGATCGGCTAGGCCGTCTTACCCAAGAAATTACCTTTTTCAGTCAATCATCTCTCATCATACTTCTTTCATATCCTTTCGATTCATTGGCACTAGTGGCAACAATTATAAAGTCATTCTTNACAATGATATGATCAACTCATGAACCATAGATAGAACCACTATATAACTAAGATATGCAGATAAAACAGGTAAACAACCAAGGAAATAGCAAGTAAAGAAGAAATGCAATAACCAAATCAAAACACTGACCAATCTTTCCTCATACCGCGTGTACACCATGAAGAGAGAAACATGAGAGGGTGAACCTAGGGGGATGCATCCCTATCCACAAGCTGCACGGAGTAATCACATGCCACAAATATCAACCGCACAACATATTCACGTGCTAATAATCACAACCGCACGATGTAGTCACGTGCCAATAATATGTCACACCCCAACCTCGAGAAGACATGATTTCATTAATTAGACAGTAGGGAGATCATATATACAATACTAAATCGTCTCATTGATCACATCATTTTAAGTTTCAAGATACACACATTCTTATGATTCGAGTGGAACAAAAGATCAAAACACAACATAATCTGTTTGACTTTACTTCCACCCATGTACAATCCACACAGTGTCTACGGAGCCTTTAAAAGATACAAAAGAGTGTTATGATAATGCCGGCAATAAGGCCCCGGCTATACCTCAAAACGTGATAATAATATAAACAAAAGATACAATACATGACCCCGGGATAAAATGGGTCTCACCAAGTCTGTTGGGAAAAGGGTGTACCAATATCGCTGATCAACACTGCCTGTTATGGAACCACCTGCATCCATTTAAAGATGCAGCGTCCCCGGCAAAAGGGGTGTTAGTACTGTCGAATAGTACTAGTATGTAAAACTAAACACCATCTCAATAGAATGAATAATAATACAAGGGGGAACAGTCAAGAATTCACTAAGAGCTTCAAACAATACTAAAACATCAAGTAAGGATCACATAAGTTCTCAAGTGACGATATACCATAATTCACAATACCACCGTATTCTTACACGGAGTCCGATCACGACCCGATCGGCTGGGTCGTCTCATTTGAGACATTAACCATAACCACAATTTCATTATAATTCCAGCACAGTCACCACTATGTGTACGGCATGGCATCCGATCATGACCCGATCGGCTAGGCCGTCTTACCCAAGAAATTACCTTTTTCAGTCAATCATCTCTCATCATACTTCTTTCATATCCTTTCGATTCATTGGCACTAGTGGCAACAATTATAAAGTCATTCTTGGCACTTGGCCGTATTTCATAATTCCCACTCCCCTTTCCACATTCAAACATCATTATCATTATCAACAACAATAAGGCTTCCCATTCAAGACATTAAATTCACATATGAGCAATTTGGGAATCTTAGGCACATAGAGGCTTTTCATACAATTTCGCATAACAACCTTTATTCGATCTTGACATGAAGTCTTAATATTTCTAACACATATTCTACATTTTGAACACATCCTTAAATGACAAAATGATATGATGAAGCATTTAGAATAAATATTGAATATACATCCTTCAACACAAACATATTAGGAATAGCCAATTCTATAATGATCAATTTAGGACTTACACCAATTACATGAATACCGTGGGATTCGATTCTAAGAAGAAGGGGGTTTAGACAACATACATTAATTGAGCTTCCTTAAACTCTAAAATGATCCGGCAATATAACAAATTGAACCAAAAATTTGGAGTATGATCATGGTTTTAGCTCATTTGAGCATTTTATCAAACACTAGGGGTGCATTAAGGTTTCAAGATCCTTTTATGGAGGATTCCATCATCGTACAACCCACTCTTTACCATTTTTAGCTCACAACCTTCCCACATTCTTTGATAACACATGCATGCAAGATGACAACCACCACACCCAATAATTGTCCTTCTAATTATCCTCCTTTTTAGTAGATTTTCATAATTAAGAGCTAGGGCATAGATTCTTACCTTTAGGGTGAGGACTTTCTTTGTTAATCCTCAATAATTGAGCAAGCATTGATTGATAATAGGTTGAAGGTTACTCCCCCACTCTAAGAACCCTTTCTCACTCTACAAATAGCAGAAATATGATCAAAAATGGACTATGGCATATGTTTTAATGAAATAGGGTCGGGTTTAAAAACCTCAAAAATAAAGCTGCGGAACAGGGTATGTGGTTGCATATATGACCGCATAATGCTTATATGGCCCGCAGAATAGGACACGTAATTGTCCTCCAGAACTAGGCAAAATCTGGCTCGATTTGCGGTCATTATGCATCCAGTTCAGCACTACGAAACATTATTTTTTCATTGCGAAATCTTACGTGGCCTTACATAATATCAATCGCACAACGTAGTCACATTCCAACAATCACAACGCACGGCCAATTCAGTGCGAATAATCAAAACTGCATGGCTAATTCACGTGCTAAGAATCACAACCGCACGTCTAATTCTTGTGCAAAAAATCACAACAACGAAACGTGGTCACGTGCTACCAGTCCAATCTGTAACACATAGAAGGAAAATATACAAGATTACATGTACATGATCAATGATTAAATTTCATACTCCTGGACTGGTACAAGTGACATGCTAAGTGTATGCATGTGCAGAGTGTACTATCATAGCTCAAATAAGACAATTACTCCTAGAATTATTTGAGAGATTAACCTCTACGTAACCTCATACATTATTCAAATAGCTTACACAAGTGGTACAAATATAAGAAATATCACAGCATAAAGCTTAGCAATCGATTCAAGGCAAATCGTAGACTAAGCACTACCCCGAACATGAATAATACCTCAGTGCACGCACATGGGCTCAACACCACACATGTGCGCCACCCATAGCACATAACTATCACAAATAACTCAGGCAACTAGTGTCTCAGCCAAGTTTAGGTAAGATACTTACTTTGGTCATGCTAAATCAGTACTCTAAGAAGCCCTTCCCATGTGAATCAATCTCCGGACAATGTCTTACCTAAACTAGAAATCTACCTCGAGGTAAGTATCTTACCTAAACTTGGTTCAATAAAGCTAAGGTCTTGGTTCAATTACGCAAAGTCAACCCAAAAGATTAACCCCTGGCTCGCACCCTGGAACCCGACAAAAATCAGAAATTTCAAACACTCATTCCAATACGAGTCCAAATATATGTGTTTCATCCAAATCCGACCTCAAATCGGCCCTCGAATCATCAATTTTTACATTAGAAAAGTTTTTACTGTAATCCCTAATTTCTTCACTTAGATTCATCAATCAATCGCTAAAATCAAGGTTAGAATCATGAATAATAAACAAATCCGAGTCTAAATCACTTACCGTAATATAATTCGTTAAAATCCCCTCCAATATCTCCCAAATCTTATCTCTATATCTCAAAATGTGATAAAATAACCAAAACCTTAAAAATAGAGTACTTAAAGGATCTACCCAGGCATACATATCACGATCGCAGGACCTACATCACAGTTGCGGAGATAAATCCCATGCCTAGCTTCTGACCCTTCTACATGAATGCGAAGCAACCCTCTCAAACGCGATGCTCAAACCTGTTGGGCCTACGCAAACGCGAAGGCCACTAACTCTCCTGCTCCGTGAACGCGACCTCTCAGCCTTCCTACATAAAGCATCAGCCACCACATTGGCCTTCCTCGGGTGATAAAGAATGGTGATATGATAGTCCTTTAGTAGCTCTAACCACCTCCGTTGCCTCAAGTTCAGATCAGTTTTCTTGAATAAGTGTTAGAGACTCGTGTGAACTATGAACACCTCACATGAAATGTCGTGGAGATAAGGCCTCCAAATCTTGAGCGTTTGAACAATGGCTACTAACTCCAAATAGTGCACTAGGTAGTTCTTCTCATGAGGCTTCAACTAGCGTGAGGTATAAGCAATCACTCTATCATCGTGCATTAACACACACCCAATACTAACCCGTGAAGCATCACAATAGACTATATAAGAACCCCGATGCCGAACGCAAAACAAGAACTGGAGTTGTAGTCAAGACAGTCTTGAGCTTCTGAAAGCGCTCCTCACACTCATCAAAAAACCTAAATTGGGCACCCTTCTGCATCAATCTAGTCAATAGGGATGTATAGATGTAAACTCCTTTAGAAATCGGAAATAATACCCAACCAACCCAAGTAAACTCCAGATCTCAGTAGCAGTAGACGGTCTGCGCCAACTCTTAACTGTCTCAATCTTTTTCTGATCCACCTTAATCCCCTTACTGGGCACCATGTGGCCTAAGAATGACGTCGAGTCTAACCAAATCTCACACTTGGAGAATTTATCATATAGCTTATTCTCCCTCAAAGTCTAGAGCACGATCCTCAAGTGTTGCTCATGCTCCTCCCATCTGCGTGGATACATAATATATCATCAATGAAAACTATGACGAATGATTCAAGATAGGGATGAAATACGCTATTTATCAAGTGCATAAAAGCTACTGGGACATTGGTAAACCCAAAATACATCACAAAAACCTCATAGTGGCCATAACAGGTCTTGAAAGCACTCTTAGGAATATCTGAAGCCCTGAATTTCAATAAAAGATACCCCGATCGCAAGCCAATCTTTTATAATACCCTAGCACCCTGAAACTGATCAAACAAATCATCAACATATGGTAGTGGGTATGTTTTCTTGAGAGTAACCTTGTTCAACTACCTGTTGTCAATGCCCATTCTCATATAACCATCTTTCTTCTTCACAAATAGTACTGGTGCACCCCAAGGTGACATATTAGGCCTGATGAAATGCTTATCAAGCAACTCTAGTAACTGTTCCTTGAACTCCTTCAACTCTACTAGTGCCATGTGATATGGTGGAATATAGATGGGCTAAGTGCCCGGCACCAAATCAATACCAAAATTAATATCCATGTTGGGTGGCATGCCTGGAAGGTCTACACAAAACACATCTGGGAACACCCTCACTATTGAAACTGACTCAACTGTAGGAGTATCAGCACTAACATCCCTCACAAAGGCAAAATACGCCAAACACCCTTTCTCAACCATCCGTTGAGCTTTCAAATATGAAATCACTCTACTGGGAGTATGACCAAGCGAACCTCTCCACTCCAACCTAGGTGACCTCGGCATCGCCAACGTCATGGTCTTAGTGTGACAATCAAGAATAGCATGGTACGGAGATAGCCAATCCATACCCAAAATCACATCACAATAAACCATACTAAGCAATAAGAGATCAACCATAGTCTCAGAACCCCCTATGGTAATCACACACGACTGATATACACAATCTACCATAATGGAATCACCCACCGGTGTAGATACATGAACAGTCATATCTAAAGAATCACAAGGCATATCCAAATAACGAGCAAAGCAGGATGAAACATAAGAGTAAGTTGAACCAGGGTCAAATAACACTGAGGCATACCTATGGCACACATAAGAGTAAGTGGAACCAGTATCAAATAACACTAAGGCATCCCTGTGGCACACTAACAATACCTGTGATCTCCGCGTTGGAAGATACTGCCTCTGAGCGGGCAGGAAATGCATATCAACAGGCATGTCCACCACCTGGTTCTCCTCTCCCTCTGGGGCGACCTTGAACTGACTGAGCCTCACCCCTAGCTGGCTGTGTAGGCAGTATAGCTGATATTCGGCTTAAAGTATGCATATTGCCTCACATTTTTCTCATATTTTGTGGAATTTGGATTTTTAATGTAATAATATATTCTAATTTATGGTATTTTTAAGTGTAGAAGTCACCCAGAGGCAATGTGGGACAAAAAAGCACGATTTGAAAGAAAAAGGGAACAAAACAAAAAATAGACCAGTGTAACGCCCTAGGTAGTGCATCGCTCTACCCGCGGCACAATTTACAGATTTGAAAATTTTGGCCAAACGGCCAGAGCCAAAGTTAGCGCACTACGCTACCCTGGACGCTGGGTGAAGGGAAGTCTCCTATTTACCTCGAGATAAGGTTATTTTGGCCGTACACACCCCAACTCGTATAACAGGAAGTCTAAACCTATTTTGGAGGGGGGACACCACTTTTAGAGGAAAGCACAAGCACGCAATACTCGCGAGCACGGAATGCATTGATTCTTCCATTCTTCATCTAATATTCATAGTTTTTATGGTTAAAAAATATTTTGATTATTGTCATGAACATGAGTAGCTAAGAACCTCATTATTATGGGGTTATGGGTCGTTATTAACTACTTTAGTTTGACGATAGATTGTTTTGCTTAAATTATCATATTTATTTGTTTATTTAATATTGCACTTAATTATTCTATAGCGTAGCTAACAAGAGGATACTATCTATGAATTTGTAGTTGAACTCGAAAGTGGGAACGATAGATTACATATAAGATTGAATAGAGTAAGTTCTTGAATCCCGGGCAATATATAATGTAAGGAGTGGTGTTTCATAAAAAAGAGAAAAGAACAATGGAAGGAAAAAAAACAAACATACCTCCTAATCTTTATAATTCATTCTAGTGGGGATATTGAAGTGCTTAATTGAATAGGGCGATGTTGTGTATGGTTTGTGGCAAGTGATTTTTTTAAGAAGAATATGTGCTCGATTCTTGAGGTAGTGTATTAAAGTGCTTAGGAGGGCTAATCACTATTCCTAAATGTATCTTACATGTTCCTTAACCTGCATTACAACCCATAAAGTCCTAATTGATACTAGACTCCGCTAGCTTAGATTAGTAGAGATGTACACTACGGGCAAACTTATGGTACGACCACGAAATGGACATGAATGTATTTGTGAGAGTGAGAAAATTCTATTCAATTGTGTGATGTCCTTAATTTATGTTAAAAATAATATATTTGAATGTGTGGACTATTTCTATATTCACTCTCTTGGAGGGCACATGATCTCATGAAGGATTGGTAATGTTGTTAACTTCTCTTGTTGGATGAGTGCGCGAGTTGAGGGTGCTTAGTGGTAACGAGTCGGCTCTTGAGGTAGGGTGGTTATGGGTAGGGTTTTAGAATTGGTTAAATTGAAATGTTTATACTTGGGCATGTTTAAAATGGGAAGAATGTTAATTTCGTATGTTCATGCTTGATGGCCGGTATCGACCATAGTCAAAGGTAGAGTGTATGATTGAAAGAAAATTTTAAATTGTTCCTCCATTGTTGATATGTATATCGTTGGGGTGTAGTTGATAGTTCCATTGCTCGAGGGCGAGAAAGAGTTTTAGTGTGGGGCGTTGATATTCGACTTAAAAATGTGTATTTATATGCATATTGCCTTGCATTTTGCTCATATTTTGTGGAATTTTGGATTTGGAGTGTAATAATTTATTCTAATGCTTGGTATTTTTATGTGTAGGAGTCACCTAGAGGCAATGTGGGACGAAAAAGCATGATTTGAAGGAAAGAGGAACAAAACAAAAAATGGGCTAGTGTAGCTCCCTACATAGTGCATCGCTCTACCCAGAGCGTAGTTTACAAATTTGAAAATATTGGCCAAATTTCCATAGCCTGGGCTAGCGCGACGCGCTACCCTGGACGCTGGGTGATGGGAAGTCTCTTATTTTCCTTGGGACAAGTTTATTTCGGCCCAACACAACCCAACCCGTATAAAATAAAGTCTAAACCTATGTTGGAGGAGGAACGCCACTTTGAGAGGAAAACACAAGCACGCAACACTCACGATCACGGAATGCATCGATTCTTCCATCCCTCATCTAATAGTCATAGCTTTTATGGTTAAAACCAGTATTTTGATTATTCGCATCAACATGAGTGTCGATGAACCTCATTATTATGGGGTTATGGGTCGTTATTGACTATTGAATTTTGACGATATATTATTTTGCTTGAATTATCATATTAATTTATTTATTCAATCTTGCACTTAATTATTCTATTGCGTAGCTAACAATAGGATACTATCTATGAATTAATAGTTGAACTCGAAAGTGGGAACTATAGATTTTATATAATATTGAATAGAGTAAGTTCTTGAATCCGGGCACCGGAGAATAGATTCCCGATTAGGATAGACATATTGTAGTTGCCTTACTCTGTTATTTTAGCAGGAAATACACACACCTTCTTGTTAATTCTGATTTTATAGATATATAGTCTTAGGTTGGCTTGAATACGCGACCGAAGCGTCGAAAGAACTTCGCGAGCATAATAAACCCTGCTAATCAACAAATTAGATAAATCAAGTGATTCAATTAACCGGAAGAACACAATATGAAAGACATTAATCTCATAACCCTGGTATTCCCATCTCATTGAATTCTTTCTAAGTGTATGTTTGCTCTATTTGCGATCTTATTTTCTTATTTGCTTATTAGTTTCATAGTAATTTATTTAATAAAAATCACCATCATTTTCTTCACGACCACTCGGGCAATAAATTTATAAATAGTTTAGATTGAAAAATAGTTGATCATAAATCCTCGTGGGAATAATATTTTATCATCACTTTATTACTTGTCGACCGCATATACTTACGTGTACATTTGGACCCAACAAGTTTTTGGCGCCGTTGCCGGGGATTTAGAAATTCTACTTGTCTGAAATAAGCTTTTAATTTGTTTTTGTTCTATATTTAATTTGTTTCACTGTTTCTAACTCTACAGGTGTTCACATTGAATGCTAAGAAGAAGTAACAGTTTGAACGATCTTCTGCATTTTGATCCTGATCCCGAGAGACTCTTCCACAGGTTACGGAAGGAGGCAGAAGAAAGAGCAAGACTTGTAGAGTTGGGCATTGCAGACCAACCACATCCAATCAAGATGGCATAAAATGATGAGAGACCTATAATTGAGGCCGCAAGGCCTAGTCTCGCGAACATGACCCAAGCTATCGTGCAGCCTAATATAACTGAGCACTTCAAGCTGAAACAATGCATGGTGCAACTAATTCAATCCACATGACTGTTTGTGGGTTTGTCGAGTGAATATCCTCAAAGTCATATACAGAATGTTTTGGAGATTACAGATTCATACAACTATCCGAACGTCTCCAAGGACTATATCAGATTGACGTTGTTTCCCTTTTCTCTGATGGGGGAAGTAAAGCAATGGTTAAACACAGAGCTCGCGAACTAAATCCTTACATGGGATGATCTAGCAAGGAACTTCCTCATCAAATTCTTTCCCACAAAGAAATCAAAGTCACTAAGAAGCCAAATGTTAGGGTTTCAACATAAAGATGATGAGACTCTGTGTCAGGCCTGGAAAAGATATAAAAAGATACTCAGAGATTGTCCTCACCACTGAAAAACTGATAAAGGGTTGGGACATACTTTTATGGATGGGTTGGACGAGACCTCCAAATTGAATCTAGACTCAGCTTGTGGAGGAAGTTGCATGCAAAAGCCATATAGTGAGATTCAGACTCTGTTGAACAATTTCATTGTAAACGATCATAACTGGCAAGGTGAGGGTGAACCAAGAAGAATGATCAAACAAAAAGTAGTAGGTACACTCGAGCTAGATGATATGTCAGCCATGCGGGCAAAAATTTCTAAACTTACCAACCAGGTGGCTAAGATGGCAAAGAGTCAAGGGAATCAAATGTAGTAGGTTCAGAGGATGGCCATATATTGTGAAATTTGTGGAGAAGGTCACATGAGTGACCAATGTTCGGTGAATCCAGAATATATTTATTATGTGGGCTAGCAGAGTAGAGTTCCAATGAACCAAAATGCACAATATGGGAACATTTATAATCCCAACAGGAGGAATCACCCGAACTTCTCATGGGGTGGAAATCAAAGTCAAAATCAAAACCAATACAAACCCCAAGGAAACTATAACCAAAGACAGACACCACCACATCAAGCAGAAGAGAGCATAAATAATTTAATGAAAAAGTTGTTACTTGACAACCAACAACTTAGAACCGACAATCAACAACTTTGGCTTGACAATAAACAACTCAGAACTGATTTCAAATATTTTGAGAGGCAATTCAGGTAAGTAGCCTCCAATCAGAATGTTAGGCATGTTGGAGCACTCCCAAGTGACACAGAGAAGAATTATATAGAACACGTGCAAGCAATAAATCTAAAAAGTGGGAGAGAATTGGAGGAGCCTCTTTCACAAAAGCCTTAATCTGAAAGAGAGTTGGTGCATAAGCCAGTAAAAGAAGCTGAAAAGAAGGATAATGAACACAGGCAAGAGATGGAGGTAAGGCCACCACCGCCTTTTCCTCAAAGGCTCCAAAATATGACTCTAAGTACAAAAAGTTCTTAGATATCTTGAGACAGGTGCGTGTGAATATGCCTTACGTAGAAGTGCTGCAAGAAGCTCCTAAATATGCTAAGTTCTTGAGAGACATTATGGCTAATAAACGAAGGTTGATAGATGTTGAAACGGTTGCACTTACTGAGGAGTGCAATGCTAGACTACATAGTAAGCTCCCGCCTAAGTTGAAGGATCCCGGTTGTTTTAAAATTGCCTTGGCGATTGGAAAACACGAAGTTGGTAGAGCCCTATGCGATATGGGGACAAGTATTAATCTGATGCCACTATCAATGGTCAAGCAGCTCGATCTTGGAGCACCTAGGCCTATTACTAGAAATCTACAACTAGCAGATCGATCATTAGCATTTCCTCAAGGAATTATTGAGGATGTGATGGTACGAGTTGGGAAGTTCATCTTCCCCACTGATTTTATTATTCTTGACAACCGGCAGATGAAGAAGTGCCTATTATTTTGGGGCGACCATTCCTAGCTACCAGTGGAGCAATTATTGAAGGGAGGGAAGGAAAGCTGAAGATGAGAGTACATAATGAGAAAGTCACTTTTAATGTGTACAAAGCGCTTAAAGTTTCCAACCATTATGAGGATTTGTGCATCATCTCGGTGGTAGAAGCGAAGTTGATAGAGCAAAGTCTTTATGTGGAGCCTACTGGCATGGAAAAGAAATCTAGTTATATAAGTGGTGTTGCGAGTTGAACGTGTGAAGGTAAAAGAGAAAAGAGTGAGAGAGGAAATAGGAGATCCTCCTAGAGTGTGCAAAAAGGCAAAACTCCATTGAAAGAGGAGGAAGCGAAAGCGCGTAGCCTGAGTAGAGTAGCAGAGTCGTGCCTCGACTCTAAATAAAGCACTTGTTGGGAGGAAACCCATCATGTATTTTATTTATTTATTTATTAATTTGTTTTATTTTTTTAATGTTACATTTTGTTTGTTTTTATTTTGCAGATTAGGGAAAGTCTGAGTACCCGAAGTCGAAGCTAATGAGCATATTTGAATTTAGGTGTGGGGTCATCCCAACCCTTAATATTAATCATCATATTTCTACCTAGGCCCTAGAAGATCTCATGGAGTATTTCTTATCCTTGTTTTAATATTTTTCTCTGTGATCCATACATCGAGGACTATGCATAACATAAGTGTGGGGTGGGGGAACTACCCTCGGAATGTACTTGTATAATTTCTTTTCATTAGTTTATTTAGAACTCGTAGTTAGTAGTAGTCTAGTTTAGAGTAGTAGTAGACAATCACAAAAATAAATATCAGAAAAAGCTCAGACTTTCCTGGACGATGGATCTCTTGGACAACTTTCTTGAGGAATTAAAGTCCGATTAAAAACACCAAAAAGACTTTTTTTAGGATAGTTAGGTAGTATCCCTTAGTTGTTTTGTGGGCACCGGTTCTTTTCCAAGGGTGTAGCTTGAATTGGGTATTTTGGTTTTATCTTTTTAGGAGTAGGATAGGAAGAAAACTGAGTTGCTCTAGATTTTCGTTGGCATGTGTGGTGCTGGGACATTAGGCTATGGCATGCGCTCTGTCTTCCTGTTATATTTGATTTGAATTGTGATGGCTAAGTAAAATAAATAGCATAATCTGTAATGCCTATTCTCAGTTGTTTGACTGGTATGTCACCTAGTGCATTAGTTCTTAAAATTCTCAACTATATGTGCTTGCTTGACTTGAGCGTTGAACGGAACCTTCTTGATTGAGCTATGTGCAATGTGTGTGTGAGGATTTGTAATATTTTGTGATATCTTATGTAGTCTAGAACGTTCCTTGTGTGCTAATCGAAGCGAAATCATTAAGTTGTGTTGGTCTAGGAGATGACGTAGGTAGTATTTTTCCTCAATCATAGATGTGTTGTCACTTACAAATAAAATTAGGAGGGCTAATCACTATTCCTAAATATATCTTACTCGTCCCTTAGCCTGCATTACAACCCATAAAGTCCTAATTGATCTTAGACCTGGCTAGCTTAGATTAGTAGAGATGTACACTACGGTCAAGCTTCTAGTACGACCACGGGATGTACATGACTTTCTTTGTGAGAGTGAGCAAATTTTGTTCAATTGTGTGATGTCCTTAATTTATGTGTGGACTATTTCTATATTCACTCTCTTTTTTGTTGGTGAGGTCAAGTGATCTCATGAGGGATTGGTAATGTTGTTAACTTATCTTATTGGGTGAGTGCACGAGTTGAGGATGCTTAGTGGTAACGATTTGGCTCTTGAGGTAGGTGGTATGGGTAGGTTGTTTGAATTGGTTAAATTGAAATGTTTATACTTGGGCATGTTTAAAATGGGAAGAAAGTGAATTTCATAGGTTCATGCTTGATGGCCGGTATCAACCATAGTCAAAGGTAGAGTGTATGATTGAAAACAAAATTTAAGTTATTCCTCCAGAGTTGATATGTACTTTGTTGGGGTGTAGTTGATAGTTCCATTGCTCGAGGGCGAGCAAGAGTTTAAGTGTGGGGTGTTGATATTCGGCTTAAAATATGTATATTTATATGCATATTGCCTCATATATTTCTCATATTTTGTGGAATTTGGATTTGGAATGTAATAATTTATTCTAATTCTTGGTATTTTTATGTGTAGAAGTCACTCGGAGGCATGTGGGACGAAAGTGAACGATTTGAAACAAAAGAGAACAAAACGAAAAATAGGCCAGTGTAGCGCCTTGGGTAGTGCATCGTGCTACCCCTGGCGCAATTTACAGATCTGAAAATTTGGCTAACAGGCCAGCGCCAGGGCTAGCGCACCATACTACCCTGGACGCTGGGTGATGGCAAGTCTCCTATTTTTCACGGGATAAGTTATTTCGGTCCTACATACCCCAACCCGTATAAAAGGAAGTCTAAACCTATTTTGGAGGGGGGGACGCCACTTTGAGAGGTAAATAAAAGCACGGAACACTCAGGAGCACGGAATTCATCGATTTTTCCATGCTTCATCTAATATTCATATCTTTTATGGTTAAAAACAATATTTTGATTATTGTCATTAACATGAGTGGCTAAAAACCTCATTATTATGGGTTTATGGGTCGTCATTGACTATTGTAGTTTGGCGATTGATTGTTTTGCTTGAATTATCATATTAATTTGTTTTTAAATCTTGCACTTAATTATTCTATTGCATAGCTAACAATAGGATATTATCTATAAATTTATAGTTGAACTCGAAAGTGGGAACTATAGATTGCATATAAGATTGAAAAGAGTAAGTTTTTGAATCTGAGCATCGTAGAATAGATTGCCGATTAGAATAAACATATTCTAGTTGCCTTACTTGGTTATTTTAGCAGGATATACACACACCTTCTCGTTAATTCTGATTCTATAGATATATAGTCTTAGGTTGGATTAAATAGGCGACCGAAGCGTTAAAAGAACTTTGCGAGTATAATAAACTATGTTAATCAACAAATTAGATAAATCAAGTGATTAAATTAACCGGAAGAACTCAATAGGAGAGACATTAATCTCATAACCCCGATATTCCCATCTCATTGAAATGTTTCTAAGTGTTTGTTTGCTCTACTTGCGATCTTATTTTCTTATTTTCTTATTAGTTTCGTAGTAATTTAGTTAATAAAAATCACCATCATTTTCTTCATGACCACTCGAGCAATAAATTTATAAATAGTTTAGATTAGACAATACTTGGTCATAAATCTTCATGGGAACGATACTTTCTCATCACTTTATTATTTGTCGATCGCGTATACTTGCTTCTGCATTTGGACCTAACAGTAGCTACTGTTGCTGAAACCATAGGCTACATGCTCTGTTGTGGGACTCTACTAAGAAGTCTAAGGCAATCCCTCTCGAGATTGCCCATGACTCCACACTCGAAACAACCCTTCCTACAAGGCTGCTGACCCTGATAACCCGAATAATTGCCTGTGGAACCCTGTGCAGATGGAGCACGGTAAGAACTCTATGCCGACAGTGTACTAAATGATGACTGAACTGGGCGAGCACTGTATGAACACTAGCTAACTGATGAACCACAAGGAATTTGACGATCTATCAGAGCGGGCCTAAAAGGAAAACCTCTGTTGTGATAAGATTGGCCTCCAGACGAGGCACCACCAAAACCGCCTGAACCACGGGGCCTCTTGCCCTCCCACTCCACTTGCTCAAGCCTGCAAACGTGCTCCAAGTGTCTAGCAATCTCAACCACTTGTGTCAAACCTAGCATCCGTCTAGGCCTCTCGAGCAAAACTTGTAACATAGTCCATAGTTGAGGCCATCATTGAACCTCATGATCTTCTCCCTTTCAGTGGGAGCCAACCACACTGCATGACGTGCCAAATCTGCAAATCTTATCTTGTATTGGGTCACAGTCATACCCTTTTGGCGTAGCTGCTCAAACTCTCTATGCAACTCCTCTTTGCGATTCTGTGGGAAAAGCTTCTCTAAAAAGAGAACTGAGAACTTTCCATGTAAGTGATGCTATGCCAGCTGGTCTGCCTGACTCATTGGTCTGCAACCATCTGTAGACTACCCCTATCAGCTAAAAAGTAGTAAAATCAACTTCACTAGTGTCCACAATACCCGTTGTGCGAAGAATCCGATGACACCGATCTAGAAAACCCTGATCATCCTCTCACTCTCCTCTACTAAACTAGGGAGGGCGAATGAAATCACTCTAATCTCTTCTACTCCTCATTAGTCATAGATGGTCCAACCTCGTCCCGAGCAGCTATAACTAGCTGAACTGGTATCACCCCTAGTGTCTGATTACCCTGAGCTAGATGCTCTGGTGTACGAGTGGTGGGAGTCTGGGCTCCTCCCCTAGCTTGTGAGGTAGCTGATGCAACTGGTATCACACCCACCTAAGACAAGCTTATGTATACACTCAAAATCTAGGCCAAGGCCTCCTGAAGACCAGTATAGCAATAGGTACAGCCGATGTCTCAGCTGTCCTACTGGCTCCACAATATCCGGAACCTACTCCTCCACCAGAGCAACTGGTGGCTCCACAAGTACTGCTATAACTGCAGTGCGACCTCTACCGGCCTAGGCCTCTCGTGGCCCTGACAGGTGGCACTGGTTCCTGCACACCCGATCCGGCTGAACATGCCTTACCATCTGTGATAGAATAGAAGAGTAAAAGTTCAAACTTATGAAATAACAAATCCGCACGACAAGAATGCAAGAAAGTGGAAATTTTCCTTATAATTTGGTAGCCTCTCAAAGATAAGTACATACATCTCCGTATCGATCTGCAGGACTCTACTAAACTTGCTCATAACCTGTAGAACCTATAAACGTACTTCTCTGATACCAACTTGTCACAACCCAAAACCACCAACCGGTCGTGATGATGCTTAACTCACTCTCTAGGCAAGCCAATATAACAAAAGCGAAGCATAATTATAGAAATAGCAGGAATAATACAAGTCTAATGCCAATAACATGAAATAACTGTGTCAAAATACAATATACCCCAATAACTGGCAAATATAGTGTCATGAGCACTAAACATAGGTATAAGTCTGGAATACAAATAGCTATGTTGTTTGAGTGAAAATAATAGTACTAAAAAGAAAGAGACTCCAAGACTGCGGTGGAGATATAACTCTACCTCGTCTCTCCAATGTGCTCACAACAATACCTCACAGCTATCCACAGCTCAATCCAACACCTAGATATGCACAATTAAGTACAGAGTGTAGTATGAGTACAACTGACCCCATGTACTCAACAAGTATCATAATTAACCTCGGCGAGGTAATAGAAGTATGAATTACCAATGATACTCACTATTCACCTGTACAGTTCATAAGTCTAACAAGTACATAACAATGATATGATCAAGTCATAAACCACATATAGAACCACCTTGGTGCACACAATAACTTAATATACTCTGCTCAATCAACAATCCAGAATGTGACTAAGATATGCAGATAAAACGGGTTAAAAAACTAAGGAAATTGCAAGTAAAGAAGAAATGCAATAATCGAATCAAAACACTGGCAAGTTTTTCCTCATACCGCATGTACACTATCAAGAAACAAATATGAGAGGGTGAACCTATGGGGATGGATCCTTATCCACACGCTGCACGACGTAGTCACATGCTATAAATATTAGCCGCACATCGTATTCATATGATAATAATCACAATCCTACAGCGTAGTTACGTGCCAATAATATCAACCGCACAACGTAGTCACATGACAACAATCATAATCCCACGGCCAATACACGTTCCATTTGTCACGCCCCAGAACCGAGGAGCGCGACCGGCGCTCAACCGAGTGAACCCGACCGATCAAGCCTGTTAGATTTCTTTCTACCCAAACTCATCCACGAATAAAGATAATACATATTTTCATTAATTAGACAAAAAGGTGTTCATGTTCACAATACCAATTCATTACCAATAGTTCCATCGTTTTTAGTCGTCTTAACTAGAACAAGTAATACAACCATAACATAACATAGTTTGTCTTTCCCAGCACCAATACACAACCCACACTATGTCTACG